>JABUQX010078936.1:0-17500 GCA_015478945.1 Trachelipus rathkii
TAATAATTATAATATATATTATATATATATATTTATAATAAAATTAATATATAATTAATAGTATATATATATAATTAATATATTATATTAATATTATTTAATAATATATTATATATGTTATATATATAAATCATAATACACATTATTTTATATTATATATATATATATTATATATATATATAATATATATATTAATTATATTATATTATATATATTAATTACTATTATTAGTATTAGATATAATTATAAACTTTAAAAAATTAAATAAAAATGCAATTTGAAATATTTTCCGCTTTCTTATAAGTCTCTACACATTAAAAATAAAAAAAGTAATGATTCTTTTTAATATTAATATTGCTACACATCCGATTTTAATTTTTAGATTTTGCTTATACTGAAAAAATTCATGAATATATCAAAACATTCTATAAGTCATATTCCATAATCACACTTAATTTATATTATTTGAATATTATGAGGTTTACTTAAGGTCCTTATATATATATTAATATATAGTTATTTATATTATATTATATTATATATAATTATATATATCTATATATATAATATATAGTATATAATTTAATTAATATATTATTATATATATTTATTATATATATATAATTATCTATATATAATTCATTAATACTATATTATATATATATATATATTTATAATATTTTATATTAATTATATATAATATATATTATTATATTAAGATAATTAAATATATATATATATATATCTATTATATTAATATTATAAAATATATATATATATATAATTAATATATCTATATATTATAATATAATTATTAATATTATTTTATAATATTATAAATTATATATATATAATAATGTATATATATAATTATATTTTATATATATATAATTTATGATTTAATTATATATTATATATATATCTATTAAATATATTATATATTTATATATATTATAATATAATTAATTATAATCTAGGTCAGAGTGTCTACTAATGACTGACATCATGTAACTATTTTTATAGATAAACGGTTAAAAATTAAATAGCCAAAACCCCCTATATAAAACCAGTTTACAATAAAAATAAAATGAACAGAATCGGAAAAACTTCATCAAAAATTTGACGCAGATTAATGTGCCCAATCAACACATAGATATATAAAGGGATGGGGGGCCGAAAAATTAAATATATTTCCCTTATGATTTCCGTGTTTAAAATTTCTCAAAAATGAGAAAAAACTTCCTTCGCAGCTTTTTCTACAATTTTCTTCTAACCTATATTGTAGGTACGATGGCATTGGCCGGTTAATGATCCGATTGCGATTTATTTTTTTATTTTTTTTTTATTCTTCAGAAATTAGGGGATTCGGGAGATCGATCAAGTTAGCCTATGGAGTAGATCGGGTTCTTCTTTTTTACGAGAACAATTGAGATTTCGGCGGATATTGCGGTATTTATCGGATAATTAAATTAAGGTGATATGCCCACAAGGCAATTGCATCTTAAATATATCAGCGCTACGACTATAGAAATAACGAATTAAATGTGATTAGACAACTGTATCTTATTTATTATATACTTATATGTATTATTCTAATATTATTATATATTTTTATATTTTTATTTTCTTATTCATTAATTATTATTATTTATATATATTTATCTAAAATATTTGTAAACAAATAATTAAATATCTCCAAAAGAATCGATATATTGACATTTTTTAAAAAGAGATTTAAAAATTAATTTTAGAAAGTAGATTTTAATTTGAGGTAAACTGTCATGTTAAGAGGTTAAAATATTATATATTTTTTTATTTTTGCTATGATTAAACTAAAAAGTAAAATTAGCATAATTGTATTTTATGAGTAATTCAATTTTAATTTGTTTTTATTTTTTTTTTAACTATAAAGAATATATGACTATTTAGGGTAAAACTCTTTATAGCAAAAATTGGCAAGTGAGTTTCACGAGGTCTCTATCTCGCTCCCGGATGAGCGACGGTAAGGGAGTGATCATTAATCTGTTCCCCTATGTACCCTCTTAGGCTTCGAGCGCATCCATGAGTTCCTAATATTGAGTAATATAATAATTTAAAAAAAGTAAAATTCATAAAATTTAATAAAAAGAATTCCAATAAAAAAAATTAAAAAAAAAAGAAAAAATTAAAAAAAAATAAAAAATAAAATAAAAACTCCTCCAATCCTTAGAATTTTCCGCTGATTTCCGAATTATTTTCATATATTTGTTTTATTACTAGTAGGGTATAGCCTGCCTTGTTCTCGAGTTAGCCTGATTTTGTCATGCTTAAGACCTCATATATTCCATATAATTATATTTAATATTTTTTATATATTTTAGGTTCCTGGTTATCTATATTTAAATCATTATATGTATTTAAATAGTATATTAATATCTTAATAATTATATTGATAAATTTATCATTAGATCTTACATATATATATACAAATATCTATATATATATATATACATCTAGTATAGAATAAATATAATTAATATTATATTATATTATTACTATTAATAATAATATATTATATATTAATATATTAAAAATATAATATATTATAATATAGTATGTAATTTAATTTTATATATTATATAACTATTATTATTATATTATATTATATATAAGATATTAATATATAATATATATAATATAATATATATTAATGATATATACTTATTGTATAAGAAGGATTATGTACATTTCACGGGGCATCCGGCTAACTCATTACCCATCACAGCCTCAAGAAATTCGTTCGCGAACCATCTACCATCTTGCCACTCCCGGATTCGTCACAGCTCTTCAGGCGAGCGAAGCATTATTGCTATTATACGCACTGGGGCATTTGAAACGGAATCGACGTTATTCCGCACCTTTTCAGACATTTTGAAAACGGATTACTGATTAGATATTAATTCACTACTCTTATTTTTTTGTGAAAATTTAGGTCAATCTGAAAAGAATTTATTGAGTGAAGGGTAGATTAAAGATGGCAATAGAAAGTATTAATGTTATAAAATTTTAAAACACAAAAAGTTGAGTAAGAGCATCAATCGCCATTTAGTAAATACGACCTAGTTTTTTATACTCAATTATAAATGGTAACTAGTGCTTCGTGCCTCTCCTTAACAAATGCGGTACGAGGAATATAATTTCTAGACGGTATACAACTAGCTATTATCTATCATTATTACATGATTATTAATATAGAAATAATTTAAATTTTATTTTTAATATTTATAGATCGTATTATGATTTTTCACACTATCTTATTTAAGCGAATTACTAATAAAACACTCACGTGTTTTCTTATATTCAATCATAAAAAAATTAAAATATATAACAATCATTAAGTTGGTCTTAAGAAGAACATTTCGAAGATAAAAAATAAGCAATTAAACTTTATTTTGACATGTTCTCTAGTGTTTATTTAGAAGGCATAAAAATAAATTATACCCTAAACTATTATTAAAAAACGCAATTATTCATTAGTCTAATCTTAATTTCAATTTCATATTTGAAAATGTTAATTTATTTTATAATATACGTACTTTTACTTATTAATTAATAATTATTTTAGTTAATAATTATTTATATCTAGCAGAGGTTAATATATTCTATCTATTTAAAAACTATAAAGTATAATTATTTACTTATATAAATAAAATATTACTGGCTAAATTGGTATTAAAGCTATGTATAAAAGAATCGCTAGGTAAGCATACGTGCTCTGTACTTATGAACAATTGGAATACAACGGGACCCTATCATATTTATCACCACTATATTCATTACTCCAATAAACACCTACCGGTAGGGGGCTTATCTTATCTAGGAACTGACCTACAATACTATATATCATATTATAACTATATAAATTAGTTGATATATAAAACCGTATAATTCTCTAATATTAAATATTCATCTATGCTCGAAGAGCAAGACGATGCAGAGAGCCGTAGATTAGTGCAGAGGCACGTGAGCGAGCAGTAAAAAGTTGCTAGATGTCGCGGTTGGCATAGGATATTATATATTATATACTCGGGCTGTATGGGGCTTGACTTTGGCTTATATGTCACGTAACTTACTATAATTGGGAATTCTGCTTATTATTTCCTTAGGGATCAGGGCTTAGTGATTCTTGAGCCTGATTTTATTATAGGTGGGGATTGGTACTTTCGTGGATGTGAATGATCAGGTGTCATTTCCTTATTCGACTAATTTTACTCTATCTCACATTAACTATAGGTGAGTGACGTAATATAGCTATAGTGAGTCTCTATTTATTATATTCACTATTGGCCCATTGCAGCTTAAAGACAGTTTGCTATTACGGGTGAATGCAAAAACTCACTACGTTCTCTACTTATCACTTTACGGCTAATGTTAGCATTCTGCTAGAAATTCGTGCGGTAGATACCTTCGACGGCAAGGCGGAGTAGTTTATTACTCACAGTCTAAAACGAAGGCGATGATACTAGCTTCCTGGTCAGTATTTCAGATCCTAACTTATACACCATAAATTCATGCTACAGGTGACCTTTCGTGCCAAAAATTACGAGCAACGTTTTTCTTGTATTATATAATCTGTCCGTTCTCTGCATTGTTCGCATACTGAGAGTAATTATGTTTAGTGAGTGGGCATTCTTATTCCCCAACTGAAAATTGTATCTACTAAATATTCAGTCGTTGTCGATCCCTTCCTTATTCACGCTTATACTACACTCACTCTTAGGACGTAATTTGCTGGCAGTTTGCTCAGTACACCTCCCCTTTATACTATACTCACTCCTTCTGCAGGTCTAATCCGTTATAGCGTTGTGATTACATGCGAGCGTATTGTAGCAATATGGCCTACGAATAGATCAATCGACCGTCGTAAGGCGGTGGGTACCCCGGATTTGTGACAATTCCGGTATACCCGAAGTGTTGGTTAGTATAAGGTAAGCGTTGTTATCATTCTCGCGTGATAGCGTGATGATTGCGACCGAATCTCGTGCTTGTGTTCTAATAACTTTTGACAGCAAGGCCCTTATATTCAAGTATTTCTCAATTATTTATGATAAGGACGATTGTTACCACATGAATTCTTAGGAAATTTATTATCATCGGGTGCTACTCTCTACATTTTAAAGCACTAGTATTTACACAAAAAACGAAGCCACGTTCCTGTCTGAGGAGTAACTTCTTTCTCGATCTCGAGTGTAGAGCTTCGCTAGATCAATGCAGTAGTGTATCGATGATTTTTCTCACGAGGGTTTGACCAACTCTCTCTCTGGCCACTCATGAAGTTATCTTCTGTACATTCTTGTGCAACTCTCTTGGGAGGCGAGGAGTGGATTCCGACGAATTTAGATTCGTGGTTCTTTACTCTCCTTGCGGAATTCTACGCAGTGGCCTCTCTCTCTGTCGGAGAGATAATGCCTGTCTTATTTCCTTATTAGATAAATGTTCTGCGAGAACGTAAGTGAATTACTAAAGGAGAGGTAGATCCTTGTGAGTGAAGGTCTATTTGCTTCTTGACTTGTTCCTTTCTGTTATGTCTCATGATTTGCACGATATCAGGCATCTTAACTGGATCCGGTATGCACCCCAGGGTCGCCACGTTATATAGTGAGTTGGGTGGCTGTCTTTGACACACATTACTTTCGCGCCTTAATAATTTTGTGGTTCACTCCTCGGCTCGCACAATTCATTTAGCACTTAAGTATAATCACATCAAATAACATCATTTTTTTTGTTTAATATATATTATTCTCTATCTTAATCTACGGGGGTCATCAATTAAAATGTGAGTGGGTCCTGTGTTTCTATATTCTTTAATCCTAACTATCTTCCTACCATTATGGACCCACGTCTACTGGCTACACACTCCTTTAAACATATGCGCAGTGGTGAAGTATGGTTATCATATACCTGGGGAGGATAAACACGGTGCCCTAGATATTGATCTCTATCACTCTCACAACACCCACTAATGCATTTAGCTCTCTTGCACTTGCATACTTCGTTAAATGAGCCAAACATACAAAACATTTCAATATGACGGCGTTACAAACGAAAATATCAATAAATATGTAACCAGCTAAACATTATATTATTTGTTTAGAGTTATTCTTTCAATATGAAAAGCGATATCTAATTATGTCGAAGAGCAATTATAGTGCGACCATATCCTAATACCTTTGAAGGCAAAAAATAGTATACAATGAAATGCAAACTGAATATTCAAATACTTAAGCATATCTGTGTTACATCGCTGGAGATGGCTAAGAGCGATCTCGCACAAATATTTGTAATGTATAAATAATTACATAATGTTTATATATATATATTATTTCAATTAAATAAATTAGCCTTTAGTTTGCCTTGAGAATGTCACTTTGATGTCTTGGCTTTTCAACGTAAAATTTCTTTCTTTCTTGTTGGCACTGAATGTCGACAGATATTCTTTGATTTCAACTCAAAGAAAGGCTCGTCTGACGCGACAAGAGAAGATAATGCTAGAGCAAGATTCTTCAACGTAGATCAAAAATCGTACATCAAAAACCAATTCACTCGTGTCGAATAGTATTTGAATGCTTTGCTCAACACGGCTGCCACCATTCAGCAAATTGCTGCCATGACTCCTGCTCTCCTGCGGTTACTTGCCTTAGTCGGAACAAATTTGCATCATTATTCCCGCACGGTCGGTTGAATTCATTCTAAAAGCGAATGATTGTGACTGTGACCGGGGAACTCACATTCACAGACGTCTGGCCCATCGAAAGAACGGGCGAGATTGTTCTAGATTAGTTATCTCTTGTCGCATATGAAGAATCCAATCTCCGTAGCTTCTATCCAAGTGAATTATCATCTCCATATTGCTACAAGCATGTGTCGCTGACTATACTTCAGGTGACATAATGCTTTGACCATGGCTTGCCTTTTGGTTTTTGTAGGTGGCGAAATGTGCCTTTGAATATCTAGTTTCTTTCGTGGTTTAGTGTCACTCTAGGATTTCTCTAGAAATTCTGAATAAGGAGATTCAGAGCATACTAGTGGAGATAAAATTAATTCATAACAACTCAGAATTCGAGTTTCTCGACCCTTTATTAATTCTCTCGGCCCCCAGAGATTATTGAGAATGAGTAAGAATTCGTTGTAATCGTATCATCGGAGTTACCGCTCTCGCCTCGAGTCATCTATCTTTGTGGAGTGATCTGATTTGGACAGTTTTAGTATTCGAGTGTGTGGTGTCTACTTCTCTTGTCTTCATTTACGAAGTGGGCAGTCTATTCCTTATGGTTCTAGGTTCAGAATGCCCACGTACGTGTAGTTCGAACGTTACATAGGATAGGTTTGGGCTCCGGGTCTACACCACAGTCAGATTATGAGTGTGATGGGAGAAGTAAGACTTGCCACAATGTGCCGTTAGGCATTTCTTTTGCATTGAGGGCAAGGCTGCGTCTCTTATATTCCGCACATAGATTTAATGGTGGCAGGGAGGTGTATAAATACTTCTCTCAGACTTATTACTCTTCGGTGTATTGTATTTCTTATTGTAATTTATGAAAAATTCAACAAGCTACCACTATTTCTGCTATGAAAGCTACTTCTCTTTCTTCATTTCTGAGAGTATAATGTTTACGTATATGATCATTATTGGCGGAGGATAACGCTATTGGACCGAACTTCTCTTCCGGGTCTCTTCACCATTTGCCTTAGCCCTGAGCTTCTTTCTTTTGTAAACTTATATGCCCATAAAAAGAGAATATAGAAAATAAGATAGCATTATTATATATATCTTGATAATTATACTAAGCACATTACTAACATGGATTTAATCTGGAAAATTAGACGATTATATTCTTAAAAGTATCTGAGAAGGAGATAATATCTAAGAGAGTTGTTTGAGTGAAGATAATAGTATGTTAATCTAGCACATGGATTGTCGTCTGTAATTGAGAGATTGAGGTGAGTAACTACAAACAGGCCAAGTGTGTAGTTGTATATATTGCTTGCAGGTTTATTTGTATGTGAGTCCCTCTATGCCGTAGGGCAAATACGTGCTTTGCACTCCACGCAATTATATTGCATTGAGGCCATAAGATTTATTTACAAACTTTGAGGAAATAAACGGTTATCAGACGGATATTCTGGTTGCGGGTTTTTTTTGGAATAAAAATAAGAACTTTACGTTTTATTAAATTCGAATTGAGTGTTATATATACTCTATATTATTGATATATAAGTATGGAGATCTTGAATTAATGACTCAAAGGGTAATGGAAGCTATATCTAAGGCACTTAATTGATTGGTGAGATAGGGAGGAGGGGGTGAGAAAGTGGATGGGGTGATGATGGCATAAAGCTAGGGGAGTAGTAGGGTCATATTCGGTCCTGCATCCATGTAGAAATATTGTAAAAACTGCATAATGACATCCAAAAATTGTACTTATAGATATATTATATATATATATTATAAGATAGAATAAAGTTTATATATATATATATTAGTAGAAGTTAATATAAAGATATATATATTTAATATTATATATATTTAATATATTTATATATTATAATATTGTATAGATATAAGATTGACTCACTGGACCATTACGCTCGCATCCGCTATAAATATGATTATTAAGAGTTTAAACATCCGCTACCAATACATCGTGAGGTCAGAGGGTACAATCGGTGAATACATTTGTTCTATACGCATATCCCTATTTCCGCTGCTAAATATATTTTGAGAACAAGTGCCGGCGAGATGCGAGTACATTGGCTGCGGCATTCGATATGCGAATTTTTTAGGCAGCCGACATACGCAGACAGATATGTTGATTAGCGATCAGTGTACAGTTATTTTCTAATAGTCACAATCCGACCGTATGCGGTGATGTAGCGGATTTGGTTTACTGTATTATTACTTTCACATTATCGTAGCGTTAGTGATGCGGTGAAAGCGGTATGTATGACATTTTATAATATTTTATCAAATATTTATAATAATATTATACTTATAATATATTATATTATATATATATAGTATTATATAAAATTAAAATATATTATATATACTATATATATATATTATAATATATATATATAATATTATATTATATATATATTATATAATAATATAATTATATATATTATATTACGGTATAAACAAGGTCCCTTAGTATGGCAATTAATATATAGACCTTCTTCATATACCCCCCTTGACCTAGCTATCTATGTTATATACCTATATACAACCTATATCATTTATAGGGCAACTGCTAATGGAACTCACAATTATACTAGTCCTATAGGCCTACGTATGGCTTGGGACCGGGGCCTGTATAGTTTAGTCGTGAGAGAATTCGTGCTGCGCTCTGCTCAGAATAGAGAAAGGTTGAAAGTGTGTTCAGAAGATTGGTTGCGTGACGAGAGGAGCCCATACTCGCCTTATGCAATCGCCACGCATTCGGTCTCTGCTTATATTCCGCCAATTCCCTCCCTTCAATTATCAGAGCAACGTGCGTGTCTTAGAAAAGAGATAGTTCTCGGCTCTTTTGGAATTGGGCGACTCACTTTGAATGCGTTCTATGGCCATGTCCGATATCTCGGAGGAGAGGTTTTATAGGTAAAGAAGCGTAGAGATAATTCGCTTAATAAAGAGTAGAGAAAGTTTTGTACCATCTCTTTGTGACGCCGGTTACCTTTGAGCGCACTAGGTTAAGATTGTGATGCGGTCAGTACGCTCCTAATCCATGCAAGTACGTGTTAGACACGTGAGGAGGATCCGTCAAACAGACGGACATGCTAGTATGAGTAGGATGCTTCACAATAAGTACTGTGTGCGAGAGCATCCTTGTGTGAGCCTGGTCCAGCCGCGTTCGAGTGCATGCACAACTACAGCAACACTAACAACAAACTAACACTCAGGCTCATTTCTTTCACTAAAGTTATATTTCTTATCCTTTTTCTTTCCATCACATTACATACCTAGCAGTCATCATCTCCCCTTGCTCGTTTAGACCTTCTTTTTTTATAGATAACCAGCTCTTATTATACTGGTCTAGTCCTTATCTATATTTAAACAACTCATCAACCCACCCATTTAGACACTTGTTATTTTACACCCTCTTACACCTAACCTCACTCCAGAGATAACTATTAACACTTTACTATAGAAATATATAATAATACTATATTACATCTCCATTTATAATACTGTCGAATTACCCCATTCTAGACTGAATACTACACATTAACAATTCTCAAAACCAACAACTCTAGACTACTCTTCTACAACTTAACCACACCTACACTTAACTACTTAAAAATCAACAAACATCACTTAAATCTACAAAACCACGAACATAGATAAAGAAAAACCGTATTTTATTGAAGTAATATGGTAATAACTGCAGATATATATATATATATACACAACACGTTTACTAAACAACATACATTCCGCCTTATTATCCCTCCCTAACTACATCACACACACCCTAGATACATACTCACACCCCCCATTACCTTACACTACCACAAGTTTAGCCAACACAAACACACACACGTCATTAGGGGATTACATCTTACCATTGAGACGCCTAACATTAACCTACATTTCAGATAGCACTACTTGGATGGTGTCAACAATCTGGATTGCTGCACTACTGAGTGACCTTTCAGCCTTTATTGATGTCTGCGTGTTGGATTTGGTTCAGTTACAGTTAGGTTTGTCCAATCACCGTAAGGATCAGGAGTGTTCTAGTTTTTTATTGTTCTATGATATTTCTAATTGAGTTGAGGTTAGTGCCAATGAGTTGAGCCCACATAGTCCAAACAAGCCAACTAGCACTTTTTCAAGCCTTTCTACCTCCCTGACCAGAATAGCCTAATACGGGTGGTCTACCCCTGGGTTAAAGGTAGAGAATCAATTGGTGCATATTACATGATGCTAGAGTCTCCTAAATATGATCAGATCTTTTTCTAACACTATATATAATGCCTATATATGAAATATTATATTATATACTATATATATATTTAATATTAGTAATATATACATAGATAGTCACTATAAGTATTATTAACATTATATATAATAGTATATTATATACATATATAATATACGTATATATATATATTCTTGCACACAACCACACACATTACTACACACAGACCTAGATACATACCTTACACTCACCGGATGCCACAAGGTATACACGTCTCACTTACGCTTACACACACAACAGCACACCAGAGCACCACAAGGACACACAACCACCAGGATACCCACAGCCCATAGACATTAAAACAGCACTACACTTAGCTTGAACACACACACACTACCCACATACACACGACACACACAACAACACACACTCACTCGCCCTAGACATCTTATACCCACTCAGTAACTCACCATAGACAACCTACATCTTTACATTCTTTCCCTATTCATAAGCAACCACCGAAGGGCGCAGCAATGCGCCCCTCTCACAAGTAAAGACGAACACCTGCGACCCGCAGGTGCGAGCGCCCGTCCGCCAGCCGCGTGCGCCCCGCAGGTGCGCAATATTTTCCGCGTTCCGCCCACCGCGTGCCGCTGAGTGCGAAAAAAAAAAAAAAGATATGAAAAATATATATACTAGGAGTCCATCATTTTTATTTCATACTTAAACATTTTTAATTAAACATTTCGGCTGAATCCTAAAACGTTAACTCAATTACAGACATATTATGTATTATTTTAACTATATTTCATATTGTAATACCAATTAAAACTATTTCAAAAAATTTCTTTCAAAATTACTCTGAGTTCATGATCACATGTTTTACTTCATATCTTAAAACATTTTTTTATTAAAAACATATATTTGACAGACCTTAAAACATAATAGGAATCAATAGAGGTGTTACCTAGCAACACAGGGATTAGTATGCTTGTTTTACTGCTCTTAGCTGAGCTTACACTCAGACTGTTGTTAACTAGCTTTTAGAACTCATATATCTCTTCAAACGATTACATATCCTTAAAGGAATCCGTAAATTCAAATAGATTGTGTTTCATAGCAAACCAGGGGTTAAGTAGTTTGATGTTTACTGCTTTAGCTGCTTAACTCATATTTTTTACCTGCTTTGAACTCATATATTTAATTAAAGTACATACCTTAGAAGCAGTTAAAGACAGTAAATCGATATTGGTTTAGAAAGCACAGAAAATAGTATGTGTTTATGTTTTAGCTGCTTACTCGCTTTAACTTCTCTTAACTCATTATGTGTTTATCTTGCTATAACGTCATATATTAGAGAGATTACAACCTAAAAGCAGTAAATCAGTAATCAAGTCGAGGTGTTGAACAGTAGCAAGCACGTCAAAGGGGATAGTATGGCTATTGTTTTTACTGCTTTAAACTGCTTTCACGTCATATTGTTTTAACTGCATAAGCTCGCTTTAACAGAGAGTTTTGCTCTTTAACTCATATGCTTCTGCTTTAACCATATATTTATAACATGCTGATGTTTATTGTGTTAATACTTTTATTTTTATTTTATAATTTATACGAACGTTTTTAAGATTACTGCTTTGAATATTTCTTTTATCGTTTTTGTTTATTATTTTTTATATTAGATACTTAGTGTTATTTACTTCATGCCTACTGTTATTATCATTTAACACAGACACATCATAATCACACACCACACACACACACACCCACCCACACACACCCACACTGGAGTGGGCAATGATATCATAGATACTTTCTTCAACATTCTAGAAAAATAAAATTCTATTAATGCCAGAAAAATTAGGTAAAAAACAATAAATTAAAAATTTAACATAATTATTTGTTAAATCTTAACCCGCCCTGTTGAGATACTTAATCAATCAGAAGACAATCACTAAAGAAATAGTAACCACTAAGATAGCTCTCTTTAGAATCTGCCTTATTCAAGATACACCAAGTGAATTGCCAGCTAAGTCGGGCTGGAGGTACACCTTCAGTAAGAGAGGTCAAAATCAAGTGGGATCGAGGTCTGACGGTAGAGAAACAAGATCATAAGAGATGCAATCTATAGAAGGCTGGTAAAAATGAAAAGGATCAGTTTTCTACGATTGACTACGAATTACGAAACAAAAGGTATCTGCACAGAAGGTAACTATATTGTTATTCATGTTAAGATTAATACACCCAATAATTCGGACTTTATCTCCATCATTAAAACATTATATAGGGCCTGCTCTGCAAAAGAAGAGCACAATCATAATACTATAATATAGTATAATATTATATATATATTGTTATTAATATAGATTATAATAAATATATGTATAAATATATACATATATAAACATCATATCTAATATATATAATATATTAATGTATATTAATATATATTATAATAATATAGAGATACTATGATGACGTTATATTATATTATACTAATATTACTTATATATATATATAGTAAGTATATATATATATATTATATAATATATATATATATCTTAAAATAAATATACTATATATAATAGTAAGTTTATTTTGTTTATAATTATATATAGTATATATATATATATATAATATATATAAAATATATCATATATAATATATACATATATATATATATGCTCTATATATATATCATAATATTAGAAAACAAATAAGAGCCCACTTTAAGGGCAATCTTTCTTTAGCAGGGTCATCTTCCATATTTTCATTTGCCGTCATATATATCAGAGAAACTGGGGACGTTTATTTGAGGATAGAATTAAATTTTAAATAGGGTCTGAAGGACTTAAAATACTGTATAACGGTGTCCTTTTCAGATCTTATTATAATATATTTGTTTTTTCGGGTTGAAATTTTGGAAAGCTTTTCTATTTATTATTATTGATCATTTCCATTATCATATATTCTCATTATTAATCATCTATCCATTATTTATTATTATTATATATTATTATTAGTATTAATATATTATTTTATTATATTATATTATTATTATATTATTATTAATTATTATTATTATTTATATTAAACTTTAATAGGAATTTGATTTTTCTATCTCTTTTTTTATCTCTCTTTTTTTCAGTTATTATAATTTTTGGGAGTATTTTGATTTTAAAAAATTCCTACTGGATCTGATCGAAAAGCGAGAGGGCATCCTCAAGCAGGAGACGGGGGGACTGATATCGACAGCGGTGTTCCGAGGCCCCACCTCGGAATGAAAATTAAACATATATAAAATATCAAATATCAATTATTATTAATGATTATTATTATTATATTATCTATATTCTTTATTATGATTATTATTATTATATAATTATTTATATATTATATTAAAATAAATTATTATTTAATTATCTATATAATATATATATATACTTGTAAAATAAATATATATAAAGAAATAATGATGATGTAACAGTATAATTAATATTATATCGTATACTATATCTATATATAATATATATATATATATATATATATATATATAATATTATATATATATATATTTATATAATAAATATAATATAATAATATATTAATGCGCCTCGTGGTCAAAAAATTCTTGGTAGGCAAATCAAATATATAAATATATATAATATATAAATATATATATATATAATATAATATATATAATTATATATATAATATATATATATTATATATATATAATAATTAATATATTATATTATTCGTATATATATACTCATTATATTCAGCACAGCAACTGGTAAATATGAAAAAAAAATTATTCTCTTTCTTTTCTCGCACTACAATGTGAGTTTCACATTTCATATCTAGGTATCGAATATATCGACAGAGGATTTATATATAATAATATATATTATATATATATATATATAATATATATATAATTAAAATACTAGTATATATGACTGTATATATATATATATATATAATATATTATATATATATATATAATATATATAATAATATAATATATATATCTATATTAAATTAATATATATATATATATTATATATTATAATATATAATCTTAATATATACTATGCGACAATGTAAGACAATGAATAGATTCATATACGAATCATTCGCTGTATTGCACATTTTTAACATTTGAATTCAATAGGCCTTACAACATGAATAAAGAATTTAGCCAATTCTTTTTATGAAACATTAAATTCGAATTACGATGCCAATATTCCGTATTAACAAACTAACAGCCAATTATTAAAACACACAACATCAGTAATAAAAATAATATAAAGCGTATTATATCAAATAGACTAACCACAATCTTTATTATAATAACATGAAATATATATCAACTGATCTGTAAGGCAACCTATTACGTCGCAGAGAGAATTGAGTCAGACGCGTTTTCACCGGATCTCAGATTTGAGTCAATAATATATAATGGATTATGATTAAATAAGTAATATAAGAATGAACCAGGTTAGCATAAAATAATTATTATTAGTTAATTTAATTATGTATTAATAATATTTATTATTCGATTTCATTAATGCAATTTAACTGGGGATTATTTAAAAAAAATGACTGAAACTGACTCGTCAGGCCATCTCAAAGTGCCGTGCCCTAGAAATAAGAACTATTTTTTGACTCCTGAGAATTTAACAATTGCCACCTAAGATCGCTCTATAAAAAAGGAATCGAGTAGAAATTGATGCGGCATCTTAAGTAGACTTCAAACATAATCATTATATAATATTAATATATATATATCATATATATTATATAAATATATATTATTATATATATTATATATATTAATATATCATATATATATAATCTATAATTTAATATACTATATATATATATATATCATATATATATATATATTATATATATTATATAATATAATATATATATATATTAATATATCTATATATATATATAATTAATTATATGAATATAACTATTTTTTTTGCTCACTAAGGCAAGTAGGCGTTGCCTTCTCTGCCTACCCCCAACGCCCAAAAAGCCGCCACTTGATATACTATATAATATATTATAATATATATATATAATATACTATATTATATTAATATATATAATATATATATATATATATATAAATCTTATATATATATAAAAGAACACGTTATAACAATTTTTAAAGCTTCGCAATTTTTACATTTTATTTCTAAGTAAAAAAACTCGTCCGAATGTTTAATTCGTAGAAAAGTGAAATGACTGCACGAAGTACCTAAGGTCCTATATATATATAGTAGTATAATATTATATACTATCTTATAAATATATCTAATAATAATATTATATATATATTATATATATATATATTATATATATATATATAATAATATATATGTATATAAACTATGGGCTTATACGAATATTTTTCTATTGTTTCTAGGTCAGGGAGCCCCCTTTTACCATTTTTCCGCCCATATTGAACTTTTATTGAGAATACGTTCTTCAGTCGGAACAACCTCGCAGCCATGCTAGTAGTGAGGGGTACAGATGACGGAGTTGCAGATGTTGCAGAGTTGCGAGCAACATTTGCAACATTGCCCGACAGCTAGCGCGCGTACATATGATTGTGTGTACATATCGATTATTTTATGTACGTATATGAGTGTATATATATCGATATATATATTATATAATATTATTATATTGTCTTATAGCTACGTTATATATTATTATTATTATTATTTTTATTATATATTATTATATTATTTTAAATATTATTATTATATTTTATTATATTGATCTATTAATTATTATTATTATATTATCTATTAAATTAATTAAATTATTATATTATTATTATTTATTATTCTATTATTATTATTATTATTATATTATTATTATTATTATAATTTATTATTATTATTTATTATTATATATTATATTACTTATTATTATTATAATTATTATATTATTTTATGATTATATTATAATTATTATTATTATTATTATTATTATTATTATTATTATTATTATTATTATTATTATTATTATTATTATTATTATTATTATTATTATTATTATTAATTATTATTATTATTTTTAATTATAATTATTAAGTATATTCTATATATTATTATATATTATATTATTAGTTATTATTTATTATTATATTATTATTTTATTATTATTCTTCTTCTTCTTCTTCTTCTTCTTCTTCTTCTTTTGATATGAGTATAGTAGTATTGGTAGTGGAAGTGGTGAAAATATTATTTTTATTACTATCTTTACCCTTTAAACTATTGTTTTATTTATTTTTATTACTATTCTTATTAAAATTATATTTAATGTCATTGCATTACTGTTCATCATTACTTGAAAAAAAAATTACACATCTTCCTATTATATTACCATTACTTTGTTAGTAATTATTAGTAATAGTAATTTCATGTCTGTATTAAATATTGTGGGTTCGAAGAAAATTACTGTATTTCCCCCAGCATCCCCCCTTTCAGATCAGTGAATTCTTATTTAAA
>JABUQX010078936.1:22500-35000 GCA_015478945.1 Trachelipus rathkii
TAAAGTATTCCCTCTCAGAACTTCATGAGAAAAACGCAAATTTTCCAAAGAAAGGGTGTAAATTCAGATAGAATAACCTACGGACTCATATCTCCGATTGGCAAGAATTCATAAAGAAAATCAGGCAAGGGAAGGCTAAACCGGAAAGTCCGTAGCTACTGATTGACTTACGAACTTACGAAAAAGAAGAGTATTTTTCTACTAGAGGGTACTTTTGTTATTCATATTTAAATAAATACTCAGATAAAATCTGAATTTTTAAATCTCCATCATTAAATTATATAGGACCTTGCTCTCAAAAGAAGCCAACAATTTTCCAATCCCTTCCCTATATAATTGGTGAACCCGGAGAAAAACATCCAGAACTTCAATCAGCGCATTCTGATAACCAAAGGAAAACGATCTAAATGAAGAAAAAGAAAAAAACAATAATACTAAAACTTCCAAATCAGATCACTCCAAAAAGATAGATGACTCAGGCGAACATTATCGTTACAGACTTCTTCTCATTCTCAATTAATTTTGGATATGGTCAGAAACTCATTTTTGGATCTCCATTAAAGACTCAGATTCCTTTTCGAATTCTAAATTTACCACTAAAATAAAGAAACTAGATTTCAGGCAATTTCGCCCCTACAAATGTCCCTCAATGTTTCTTTTATACCCGAGGCTTTGAAAAATATTTACGTACTCGTTGATCGAATCAAGAAAACATTAGAAACGCCTTATAATGGACCTTTCCTTGGATTCACCGATTCGATCAATTATCGCTACAATAAAGGACTAGATTTTAGGCAATCTTCGCTTATACATATGTCGCGAAGCATGTTAGAAAACTAATGCACCCATGTTGTTGATTCAAATCGAAGAAGAACCATCAAGCTTCCTTATACTGACTGACCTTTGCCTTGTTCATTCAGACTATCCAATCGACATTCGTGGCCAACAGAAGAGAATTTACGTCGAAATCGAAGACGTCAAGTGATGATTATCCAGGTAAGGGCTATTTATTTAATTTAAATATTTATATTCAAACATTAGTATTTTTTATCATCTCAAATATCTTGCTGCGGATGTTTTAGATCTTGCGGAATGTAACCAGATATGCTGTATTAATATTTCCTTTGCATTTCATGTATACTGATTTTTGCCATTCAAAGTTGTATGTGCACTGTAGTGTCTTCGACATAATCCTAGATGCATGGATCCTTTCATTTGAAAGTACTTTTTATTTATGTGTATTTTATTTTATTAATTTTTTTAAACCCTGTTGACATAACAGGCTCTTCCTTGATTGATAAGTGCAGAACTCGGGGTCCAAAAAAACGTTCCAGTGAAATTTTGAGAATCTGTATGCTGTGGCCTACTACCAATAAGCCTGTCACTTCAGGAGATATTCACCACTTTAGCACTGGGGCCTTTGAGAATTGCTTGATATGAGGATGATAATTAAACTTCAGACTTCAAAAGGATCAGATATATTCCGCGACAAGATTGTTAACAAATTCATGGTCACAAATTTGAGCCATAAAAAGGGGCCACTTATCCTATAAAATATGATATATTTATAAGAAACATCACGAAATAACAATTAATTACTATAATAAAGATACAATAAATTTACATAATTCTGGGAAACTGTGCATGCTTAATAAAAATTGATGAACTTTATAGTATCTGAAACGAGCCTAGCAGAGGTAGCCTAGATAAATTTATAAGCTTATTTTAGGTAAAAAAATTGAGCGTAGTTCTCCTACTAAGGAAGGTATCTAAAATATATAAACCACAGTTTATACTAACCTGTGGCTTACTACCATGATAAAGCTGCTAATTGCAATATAAAAATATCACCACGAAAACCGGCTACCTCACTACGGGCCTACACTGTTTCCATCTCATATACTTAGCATCATATTAATATTTTACTCTAATAAAAAAATAACATGTCACTCACTCACCGGACATATAGAAACGATATAATTGAGCAACAAATGCTTAAATATTCCTTATTAAAGTACAAAAAGAGTAAAAATCAACAGCCGTATCATGCGTGCAAGACATCCATCAGACGAGACTATAATAAAAATTTCGTTGGCTTGCATGTTGCAAACTCGAGACTCCGGTGTAAATTGAAATATTAACCCAAAATAATCAGAATTTTCGTTTGCATGCCACATTACACTATGTGCTTAAGTACCACAAATATATATATATGTATATATATATATATATATATATATATATATATATATATATATATATATATATATATATATAATATATAATATATACTATATATATATATATATATATATATATAATATATTATATATATATATATATATATATATAATTTGAGTCAGTGTAACAAAACCCAACCACGCGTCACAAAGAAGCTGCACACTGGGCACTGAAAAATCAACATCATGGGCGGGCCCTGGCCCATACGTATTTCAAACGTCAAAAAAGATTTAAATAGAGAAATGAATATTTAGTCATCATATCAAAACTAATTAAAGATTGCATCCTTGCATTATAAATAGTCCTAATATTACATAACAATCAAATATTTCGAAAATATTCACTTCTTGAGATACAAGAAATAGTTATACTAAAAGTGGAAAGATTCGATAAGATATGGGATAATATTTTGAAGGTGTTATGGATCGTGAAGTAGGAAAATGACGACGAAGTTGAGGACAATCAATGGAGATATGGCGAACAGATTGCGGGTATGACTTCGACATTTGCAAATGGGAGGGGGGGTCCCGTGACATATAGTGACTGAGTGATATTGGTGTGCCAATACGGAGGCGTGCAAGTACCACCTCGTGTAAGCGCTTTCGCTTGTGGGAGGAAGACCGCCATCACCAATGCCTTCGCGTTTTATATTTCTGAAGTTTCACTCCCTCTGATCCACTCGTCCAGCACTCTGCAACAAGATCGAAAGCTTGTCGGAGAGCAGGGTAATAATCAGTTGAAATGGAAGGTGGCTTGTAGAAATGGCATCTGGGCAGTACCTGAAACTCGAAGAGGAGGCGGCCATTTTTGGCCTCTCTATCAGCAATTTCATTGCCAGTTACCCCTATATGAGAGGGGTCCAACAAAAAATTATTTGTTTCTTACGGGAATGGAAGCAGCCGAAAAAAATTGTTGTAACAGCGATACCATTGTGTTTTTTAAGAATAATGGATTTAACACTTGTAGCGCGCTGATGCGAATTGAATAAATGACATAAGAGTGATCTTGGTTAAGGATTAGATTCGAGAAAGAGCAATCATTATAGCTATTAATTCTGGCAGCAAAAATTGAAGCCTGAGGGGAAGGTATGGGAAAGGTGCGTCAGGTAGACAGCAGATAGCGCCACATCTGTTCCTGTTTTAGAGCCGTCAGTAAACACCGGAGTAAATTCATCGCGAACTGCGGATTGAGTCAGTTTGACGGCTTTTAAAAGTGAGCAGCTGTATGGCAGATATTGGAGGGAGTCAGAGCTATGAGATAGTGAGATAAGGAAAAAAACTAGGTCTTGCACCTTCGTCGAAGAGAACGGCAGCACCTTTCTTGCAAGGGATTGTTGTAGAACTGTGTATCGCAAATGCCAGCTATTAGGATTCTGGGTACTCCGGCAGAATCGGTGTCAGAGCAAACGGTATTGTGTATAATTTTAGAATGATATTCAAAACACATTCGCGACACATTCGCGAATAAAATTTTCGACCACAAGCCAAAATTACACCATGGAGCATATTTTAATAAATAACGCAAATTGGGTCATGAAATGATTAATGATAATAAATAGGTAATCATTATAGATAAAATAATTATTTAAATAATAATTAAAAATAAATAATAAATAATAAATAAATATAAAATAAATACATTTTATACAAATTTTAAAATTAATTAATAATATAAAATAAATCAATAAGTAAATCATAAATAAATAAATATAATAAAAATAAATAAATAATTACATAAATAATAAATAATTAATAAATAAATAATATAATAAACAAAAAATAATAAAAAAGATAAGTATATAATTAAATATTATATAATTAAATAATATTAATGCTATATGAACTAATATATTATTTATATTATATTATACTTATATTATATTAATAATTAATTATCACATTATATTATATTATTATTATTTATTTAATTATATAATATTTAATTATATACTTATTTATTTATTTATTTATTCTTTTTCTTTTATTTATTTTATTATTTATTTATTTATTCATTTATTTATTATTTATGTAATTATTTATTTATTTATTTATTTTATTATTTATTTATTTATTAATTTATTTATTATTTATTTAATTATTTATTTAATTAAAAATTATTAATTTATTTATTTATTAATTTATTTATTTATTTATTATTTATTTTTTTTATTATTTATTTAATTAATTAATTTATTTATTTTTTATTAATATATATTATTTGTTTCTTTATTTATTTATTTATTTGTCCTAAATATCTGTCCTTTATAAAATATGCTCCGTGGCGTAATTTTGCTTGTGGCGAAATTTTTTTCGCGAATGTGTCGCGAATGTGTTTTGAATATCGTTCTAAAATTATACACATCATATGGTTCTGCTCTGAACACCGATTCTGCCGGCAGGTACCACTCAGAATCCTAATTAAAAAAAAAAAAAAAACTGGCCATTTGCGAACACAGTTCATAAATCCCTTTGCAAAGGTGCTGCCTTTCTCTCCGAAGAAGGGTACACCCTTGACTTATTCCCCCACTCACCATTTGCTTGGCCTCTGACTCTCTCTCCATAATCTAGCATCCTGCTGCCTCGTAAAGCATCAATCCTGTCTCAATCCGCAGTTTCGCGATGAATTTACTCCAGTGTTACTGACGGCTTAAAACGGGGACAGTGTGGGGCATCTGCTGTCTTTTCCTGACCGCACACCTTTCCATACCTTCCCCCTCATGCTTCAATTTTTGCTGCAGAATTAATAGCTATAAGATTGCTCTTTCTCGAATTCTAATCCTTACCCAAGTTCACTCTTATGTCATTTATTCAGATTCGCTTAGCGCGCTACCAGCTTAAAACCCCTTATTCTAAAAAACACAATGGTATCCGTACAACAATTTATTTTCGCTGCTCCATTCCCGCAAGAACCAAATTATTTTATGTTGGACCCTCTTCATATAGGGGTAACTGGCAATGAAATTGCTGATAGAGAGCAAAATGGCCGCCTCCTCTCTTCGGAGTTTCAGGTACCTCCCAGACCATTCGAAAGCCACTTTCCATCAACTGATTATTACCCGTTCTCCGACAAGGCTTCCGATCTTGTTGGCAAGAGTGTGGACGAGTGATCAGAGGGAGTGAAACTCAGAAATATAAACCGATCATCGTGGAGTGGTCTTCCTCCCACAAACGAAGCGCTTACACTAGGTGGTACTTGCACCCTCCGTATTGGCCACACAATATAACTCAGTCACTATATGTCACGGGAACCCCCCCTCCTATTTGAAATTTTGCTGTAATCATACTCCCGCAATCTGTGCATATCTTCATGATTGTTTCCAGCTGGACCCCTTTTCGCCGACGTAATTTTTTCCCTTTCACGATCCCTACCACTTCCAAAGATTAAATCCATATCTTATCCGAATCTTTCACTTTAGTAGTACTATTTTCTTGTATCGTCCAGAAGTGAATATTTTCATATAGTTTGATTTTGTTATGTTATATTAGGTATTATCATGCAAGGATGCACTTTTAATTAGTTTTTATTTATTTTTTGACTAACTGAATATTTATTTCTCAATTCAAATCTTCCTTTGACGTTTTGAAATACTATGGGCAGGGCCGCCCAATGAATGTTGATTTTTCAGCCAGTGTGGCAGCTTCTTTGTGAGCCGTGGTGGGTTCTGTAAAAATAACTCAAATATATAATATATATATTATATATATATATATTATAATATTATATATATTATAATATAATATATATATATATATATATATATATATATATATAGTTATATATATCCATAATAATATATATATATATATATATATATATATATATATATATAATTGTGGTACTTAAGCACATAGTGTAAGTAATGTGGCATGCAGACGAAAATTCTCTGATTATTTTGGGTCCACTATGTCAATTTACACCGTGAGTCTCGAGTTAAGCCAACGAAATTTTTATTATCGTCGTCTAATGGATGTCTTGCACGCATGCTACGGCTGTTGATTTTTACTCTTTTTGTACTTTATATACGGAATATTTTAGCATTTGGTGCTCAATTATATCGTTTCTATTTGTGCGGTGAATGACACAGTGGCATATTATTTTTTTATTAGAGTAAAATATTAATATGATGCTAAGTATATGATATGGAAACGGTGTAGACCCGTAGTGAGGTAGCCGGTTTTCGTGAAGTGATATTTTTATATTGTAATTAGCTAGCTTTATCATGATAGTAAGCCACGGGTTAGTATAAACCGTGGTTTATATATTTTAGATTCCTTCCTTAGTAGAAAACCTACACTCATTTTTTTTAGCTAAAAAAGGTAATAAATTTATCTAGGCTATCTCTGCTAGGCTCGTTTCAGATACTGTAAAGTTCATAAATTTTCATTAAGCATACACAGTTTCCCAGAATTATCTAAATTTATTATATTTTTATTATAGTAATTAATTGTTATTTCGTGATAAATTTCTTATAAATATATCATATTTAATATTTTATAGGATAAGGGGTCCTTTTTATGGCTCAAATTTATGACCCTGAATTTGTCAACAATTTTGTCGCTGAATATATCTGATCCTTTTGAAGTCTGAAGTTTAATTATCATCCTCGTATCAAGCAATTCTCAAAGGCCCCAGCTCTAAAGTGGTGAATATATCCTGGAATGGCAGGTAGTAGGCCAAAGCATATAGATTCTCAAAATTTCATTTTATATATATTATATATATAATTATATATATATATATATATATATATATATATTTATATATATATTTATATATTATATATTATAATATTATATATATATATATATATTTATATAATATATATTATATATTATATATATATATATATATATATATATATTATATATATAGAAATATCTCTAATCTATAGCTAAAAAATATATATATATATATATATATATAATATATATATATATATATATTATATTATATATATATTCTATATATATATATATATTATATATATATATATATATATATATATATATATATATATATATATCGAGCTTTAGCCACAATCTATTAATATAATTGTTACCAGGGTGCGGGATGTGGACCCATTTCAAATTATAATGGAAAGTATTGGTAAAATTTATAAGGAAAAAAAAGCTCTTTCGTCAGGAGATTTGGGATGGATTAAGATCTTTAAATTTCAAAAACAATGACTATTAGTTTTGATGTAAAAACTGAAGCATGAAAGGAGAGCGTATAAGAAACTGCTCCAATCATGACAAACCACAGAAGCACCTACGTACATACCTCCCTCCGATTTAGAACTACTGTCGGTGTAAACTGGAAGTGAGGTCGTGTGGGCTGTTAGCAGTAAACGTAAGGAATAAAATGCTCTCTTCAGGAAGGCCTAAAACTGCCACAGGGCATCCATGTAACTATTTACATGGCTGACATTAAACATTTAAGAGTTTTTGCAACAGTAAACTTCATCTATCCGCAGTTTTCATTTCACTCAGCAACACAAGTTCAGTACGTTTCAAAATGAGGTGGTTTAGTCTGTTTGACACATACTGACTCTCTGTTCTTCATTTGTTTAAGAGCATTCACCATTACAGTAGGAATGTTGTAACCATCAAGGGTTGTAAATTTTACTACAAATCTCGTCGTAGGGAAATAAGGAGTCGAAATGATTATCAACTATAGGAATGAGTCCATCTCTTTTGCAAAAGGATTGTGTCCGACCAGCATATATAAAGTTCAATTACCATTACCGAGAATCAACACCCCTATATATTTCAGAGAAGGAGAACTCATTCTACTAAAAATCTCACTTCTACTTGACGAATTACCTATCACACGAGTACATGCCATTTCTTTTTCCCGTAGAAAGACATCTTAATGTTGAGTCAGGGAAATGTTCCAGTCGTCAAAATTTTCCTAGTCATACTTAATGGAAATTCATGGTTCAAAACCTCTTCTTCTCGCTAAATTATTCGGCTATTTAAATTCAAAAAAAGATCAGAATTTCCCTTTCTTTCCTCTCTATAAAATTTCCATCAATATTCATCGAAATTTATTTTTGATATTATGATTCACGTGATAAACTCCAACATTCGATTTCACTGCGATTGGCAACTTTTATGAAATTTGAATATGAATTCATCTACTACAATTGATCAAAAGTGAGGTGGTGGTTCAGTCTGGAGGTGACATTTTATTCCATTATGTACTACTATAACTTATAATGCTTTGTTTAATACTGATATTTTTCACTTTCAACAATAAACTAAAAACCATATTACTCTTAAATATCCACCCTGTAATGATACTATCGTAAATCTATTTACAAATTAACTCTGTTCCTAAAAAAAAAATGTGTAATCTTTCCTGTTATATCTTCTTTACGTCCCTTTCTGATGCCTTCTAAATTATGTCTTTCCAATAAAATTCTTCAAAATTTCCATTTATGGGTTCTGATGGTATAGTTACGTTAACTCCTGGTTCATGATGGTTAATTTTAAAATCTTTTTTGAAGCATTCTCCAAGGTCGATGTGTAAAAAGGATAAATGGGGGAAGGGTCGTAATCAGTGCCTTGTGTTCATTTATAAAGGATATTGAGAAGGTTTTAGGAACCTTTACCTCACATTTGTGTTTAAATATGAATTTAACATCGAGCTTTTAACATTACTGTCTCATTAAGACGTGAAAATCTTCTTGATTACATTTTCCCAAACATAGTCTGGATTTTGTTACGTTCTAGCTAAACAAGAGTATTATGAATAGCTAATTAGTTTATCTGCAGATACGAATCCAGTTTTCAACTTCTGATATCAAAGGCTTTAATTATTTTCAGATCCATTTTGATTTTATAATCAATTATTTTTTGTAATTCTGACACCTAAGCAATTTTAAAAGTTATTTTGGAACATGTGTACTACAATTTTTAGGACTTATAATGTATACTTATAATTTTATAATGTTATTATATTAATTATACTTTCGTTTTAAACTTTCCTCCATTCAAATGTACATTTCCGATAAGCTTGAAGCCTCATTCCCTCATTCGATTTGCTTAAATTTATTATTTGTAAAAGAATTTTCATAAATTTGATTCACTTAAATTTTAAGGTTTAATTAAGGTATCGAATTTAATAAAGAAATTTTCACAACTTTTCTTCATTATAAATAAATTATTCATTCGTGACTTGTGTTAATTAATTAGACTTTGACTTTTAGTATAAGCCCCAAAGGAAATATTCTTTTTTTAAACTTATAAATTATTTACTCTTCCTATGAAATATTAATACATTTCCATTACAATTATTTTAAATGTTTCGTGATTTAAACCTTTACGAATTATTAGTGTTTCGTGAACGAAACTTTCGATTGTGACTCGCAAATTCTTTGGTTTTTCGAGTAATATTTTTTATTAACATTTAAAGTAAATTAATTCATTAGTAAAGAAATTAAACAATTGTACAAAAGAATGATTTATTTATGAGAATTTATCATCTAAGGACTTTAACAATGCCGATGTGGCAAACAATTTAAATAATTTTTATATTTTCGTGATTAAGCATGTGTATTCTCATGTCTCTCTTCTGATTACATTCAAGGCTGCACTCAGAACATTTAAATACTTTTTTTTCCTCCCTCCCTTTTAAAGGGTTATTCGGAGATCTATAGGTATTTAGATCTGTGTCCGTGGTCAAACCTTGACCATAAGGACATTCCAAAGATTTTTTACCCAAATCGCAACACAAGTGCAAGATTGGCATGCCCTTTCTTACAACCATTACAACTCAGTTCCAGTGTGTTGACAGATACTGGGAGTTTCTCCAGATGTTTTATGAGACTCTTCTTTATTACACCAGCGTTCCACTACTCTTGGATCACCCGATGTCACTTGGTGTTCCCACATTCTTCTGATTTTCGTGATTTGAGTCTTTGATATTTTATCTCTTTTTCCCTTTCACCACCACGTTTTTATCATTTGGGACTCCCACTTCTATTATAATAGCACTTTTGATCTCTTTTGTTCCTTTACTACGATGTCCGGTCTATTATGGGTGACTGCTACATCCGTTGGGATAATGACAGAATCATAGAGTAGCAGCACTCTTCATTTTCTTCCATTTCTGGGGATTGTGTTTCCAGTAGTTGACCGCCTTCTGTCTGATGTTTATACTTTTGGCACAATTTTAAAGTGGATCAACTTGCAGAATGGTGTTATGCCTTTCAGTGTATCGTTTCCTTTCTAGAAGAGTCTGAACATCTGCTAGAATGTGAGGACTGATTCTGTGTCTTTGGTGACACATTCTATATCTGTCGCTGATGTTTCTCTCTTTCTATATGCTTTCGATGCCATTTGTTCTAATTGTTCTATCTTGAGCAGCTATGATCACTCTTTTCTTCTGCTTGCAATCGTCCCTTAGTGAATATCTCCACTGATTTTTCCTTATCTATATAACTTTCATCAATGATTTTCTTATATTCTTTTGCCATTGCTTTTTGTCTCCACTGGTTTATATGTTTCTTCTTCCTCTCTGCTTCGAATTTGTCTTTTAATATTTTTGTCTTTTCCTTTTGCGTTCTTTCTTCCCACCTTTGACCTTGTTCCACTCTGATGTTGTTCGCATTCATGTAATCCGTTTTCTTTTTAATTAGTGAAGTTGTTGTTGGTTTGCCTCTTTCATGTTGATACACCCACTGGAGGAACTTGTTTTCTGCACTGTCTAGGTTTTACACCAGCCCTATTACTTCTCTTGTATATATAATCTATCTCCACCAACCCCATGCCTCCTTCTCTACGTTCTGTATACATTTTAGACAAAATATGTCCCTTATATGTCATTTTGTGGGTATTTAACATTTTTCTTGTTTTAATATCAATTCTATTAAGATCTTCCTGGAACCAGTCTATCACTCCGCAACTGTACAGGATGACAGGTACAGCTAGTGTCTTAATGGCCTCTATTTTGTTTTTAGCACTTCACTCCGATTTTAATATTGCTTTGATTCTTTTTCTTTCTCCAGCTTCTCTTTCATCAACTTATGTTCTACCTTCTCCGATTCCTCCACTCCCAGATATTTATAAGTGTTTTCCTGCTCCAATTGCCTTATGATGGTGTCATCAATCGTGATGTTTTCACTCTCCGTTCTTCTCCCTTTCCTGAGTGTAAGGAAAGCACACTTATCCAAACCAAACTCCATACATATATCTTCGGAGAACTTTTTTCAACTACCCTCACTGCTAATTGGTCCTCTGTCTGTTTGGGGCGATATTTTTAAGTCATCCCATATAAAAACAGGTGTGAAAATTACTTTGCTTCATTTTTCGTTACGTGGGTTTATTCTATATCTTTGTAATTTGTTTATTAATTGTCAAAGGGTTAATAGCCCAAATGAAGATGCATGAGATAACGAACTCCCCTTGAATACAACCTCTTTTTAATGTTTGATTTTTTCCACTCAATCATCCCTATTCTATTTAGTTTTAAGTTTGACCCTCCATGCCTCATTCCCATCTTGACATAAATCTACTATTTTTTTCTTTATATTTATTTGTATATTTTATAATACTTCTGTATCAAGCATATGGGGGAACACAGTCGTATGCTTCTTATAATCTATCAGTCACTAAGAATGTTTTCTGGTTCCTCCAAACTATTTTCAAAGGATCATTTTGGTTGATCAACAGTTATCTTTTGTGGCCCATGCTAATTTCTGATGCATCTTCTGTTTCTTCATTTATTATATTATTATTCTCTAAATGTTTGTTATTCTAGAGCTATTATTGCTGTTAAAGTTTTATATATGGTAGGTAAACATGTTATAGGTCTGTATTTTGTTGCGTTTTTGTTTCTTCAAATTTTTGGTCACTGACGGTTGGTGTCTCCTATTGTCCCACTCGGAATGCTTCTCTTCCATTTACAATCTGTTTATACATCTGTTAAGGGGGCTGATAGTACTGTACTTTTTAGAACCACACATTCTCGAACTTCTATCAGTGTCCGGTGCTTTCCAGTTATTGAGCCTTCACGAGGACGTCCTTTACTTCTTTCTGATTTATTTCCCCAAATTCGCTTTCACAATATTTTTATTTGCGGGTCATTCACTATTTCTTCCTTCCACTCCCGCTCACATTGTTATGCACATGTCTTTCGTTTTCGTAGAATGTTTTTTCCACACTCTTTCAATCTCCTCTTTTCTTGGAGGTTCAGTCACTTTAATTTCATCGTTTCTCAATTTTCTGTACAACCTTCCAGGATCTTTCTTAAACATT
>JABUQX010078936.1:40000-47303 GCA_015478945.1 Trachelipus rathkii
GGAATTGTACTGAAGCTTATATAAGAGTGCTCAGAATAGGGTAGGTGATAGGAATGTGTGTGCAGGCTTCCAAATTATGTCCAGATTTAGATACTGAAATGATTTAATCTCATTTGTCGTGTAGATTACTCATCAACAGAGCTACCATAACTGTCCAATAGACTTCAAATAGAGCATCAGCTTTAATGTAGAATGTAAACTTTATACATACAAACTACTTTTAAAAGAAAAGACTGGGAAATTTTTCCATTGGAATCAGTAGTAGTAACAAATTAAATATACAATAAGAAAGACAAATTGTAAAATCAAAGAAATCTAAATGTAAGAGGCACAAAATTATTTTTTTTTATGGTCACTACTCATACCTTAGTTGATAAACATAACTTTTCACAGTTTAAATTTCCATTTGTGGGTGCAGAGTCCGAAAGAATTTGTTCTGACATGAGATCCTCACCACTTAATCAACTTAAATTTTTTGTCATTATTTTATTTCTAATTCTGTTTTGACTTATTTTTCCTATTTTTAATTTTTTTTCTCCCTTTAAAGTTTATCCATTTGTGTCACTATTCGATCCAACTCTAATGCTTTAAAAAGTCACATCATAAAATAATGACATTTTTTATTTAGAGTGAAAACACTTTTTAAAATCTTCATTTCATTTTTAATTTCCGAGGTAATGGGTTTCACACCACTCTCGTTCCTCCAAAGTTCACTCGGCCTTTGATTTAGTTACAGTATTAAGGGAACAAATGTTTTCGACTAGAAAGAACGGAACGTTTTGCTGTGTTAACGCTGTTACAATAACATGAAAGAAGGATTTGCAGTTCAGGGGAGTGTGGATGAGGTCATGAAAAGGAGTAACTATGCAATGCTTCAAATTTTTTTTATTATTCAACAACATATTAAGAACTGGAATCGGTTTTATACGCTCCATCCTTCATAATATTTTTTCTTTTTCTGTCTTCATGAGGAATGTGACAAAATAAGACGACTTCAGGAATTACTTTGTCTTAATGACATTATATTTTTATTTTTTCCTTATTAATTTTTTTTTTTTTTTTGTAAACTGGCCGCAAAAAAGCAAGAATGTGATGAGATAAATTTCAGTAGAAAAGAGAAGAGATAACTGTAATGATGCAGGGAAGGAAAGATCAAATTTATCACAATGGAAGGAACAGATTTCATCAACTCAAAAAAACGAAAACATTTTATAAAAATAAAATTGAATTTGTCAAAATCTAAAGACAACTAAGTTGGGCAAAATACCTTTAATTCCTTGTCACTCAACTTGTTGATCCGCACCAACGGAAACTTTGACGTCAAAAGTTTGGCCAAAAATTCTTCTGAATTGAAGATACTTGAATTTTTCTTGTTTCTTCAGCAATGAAGATATATTTTTCAGAGTCATAAATTTCTACAAAGAAGAAGCTTAATAATAAATAATAATATATATAATATATAATAATAACTATAATAATATATATATAATAATAATATTATATATAATAATGAAATTTCTTTCTATATTCTCCCTTTACTTAACACTAGATGTGTGGTAGGGTGCATAACACGCATGAAATAGGATGTTAAGTATAGAGCATGAACGTAAATCAAAAGAAAGTCACCCCTATCGTCCCTCCATACCTTTAAGTAAGAGCTTGTTTTAGTTAAGATCACCCTACGGCTTCACAGGAGGCGACGGAGATCACTAGGTATCTTCACAATGTAGGGTTCATCCTTGGGCAGGCTCGGGCGCTATCCCCACACAAAACCCCCTCCAATACTCTATTATGGGTTTCTTCTCGCCTCTGCCAAAATCAACATTCCATTCCTTCAAACAATACTTTACTGACTCACTCCACTTTCTTCTTCAGTCTCACAGCGGTGATTCCAGCACACTTAACTATTACACACCATTAATACTCAGATCTTTCATTGTTCTGTAGGCCAATACTTACGAAATGTGTTTCTTGTCACGACTCCTTCTTTAGTCCCCTTCTCACCCAAACAACTCTAACACGTTATTCCTCATTTTTCTCAATTCTTTCACACTAGCACAACCCTAAGATTATAATCTGAACCATTGTACCTTAGATCTAATATTTTTATTCAACAAAGCTTCACTATTATAAATTAACAACAGGAACAACATCCTGAACGAATATTTTCAGTACTTTGGATTTGAGATTCCTTGCATCCAACAGAAAATTAATTGTCCAGCCACATTCAAACATTCACCTTTCTACTACCTCTGCATTATCCATTCTTTTTCATCAACATATAGCTAAATAAACAACACTCCTACTCCCATATTACTCCACTTTTATACTGCATTCCACTACAATTCAATTTATTCTTATAACAGCTTTCCTAATCCAATACTATTTTAATTCATTCAGAGCCTGCGCATGAACCCATAATATCATAACACCCTGCCACAAGCTTCCCTATTAATCTGTTCATATGCCTGATGCAAGGTCTTAAACTAAATACAATTTATTCTTCTCTATTTTTATTCTTTTGTTTCAATGTGAAGATTGATCTACACATCTTTACATTTAAATGCCTTGTGCTTCCAGTCAGTCCTCATTCTTGACAGCACTCTTTCAACAAAAATCCACAAACGTATTCTTTTCTACAAGGGTTGATTTTTGATTTTTTAGGCACAAATTTCCTTTTAAATTATTATTTTGAACCAAATTAGTAAATGATCTATTATTTTATTAATAATATTTAGTAATTTTATTATTTAAGTTTATAAGTTATTTAATTAATTATACACTGTAAAATGATTTAACTCAGGTGAATTGATCCTTCAATGAAAATGATTTGAAACTCTTGAGAGGGATTCCCTTATTAATATAGATGAATAATAATTACTTTTAAGTGATACTAGGAATACTTACTAATTTGAAAAAAAATTTGCCTAAATTTCAAAAAATAAGATTTTTCATAAAAAAAAAATTGATTTTGACAACTGATTAATAATTTGATTTAATTCAGGCATCCCTGCTACAACAGTCAATAAACTATTCCCTACAGTTTATCAGTTCCCTTATCTCCTACTTTATATAGGGTACTATTACTGCTCTCATGTAATTCCTCAGAACTTTACCCTCCACAAATGCTTTGTTAAACAACTTCCAAACCGTCATCATAATCTGCTCCATTCTTAATCTTTTCACCAATAATTCATTTATATCTGCGGATATACCATCTTTCATCTTTTAATATTATAAATCATTATAATTAATCAAGAGAAGTATTATTATTATTTATTATTATTATATATTTATTTTTATTCATTATTATTTATTATTATTATATTATTATATTATTATATTATCCACCTCTCTCCGAAGACTGGGGGTAAGGGTAACATGCATGGAACCGAACAGTAAGTGAAGAATAAGACGCAATAGAAAAAGAAGCCAGCTACCAAACAATAACATAATCCTGCCTACTCGCTATTAATATTAACCAATCACTTCCGATGCATTTATTTTAAACAATCTCACTATTGTTTAACGTACTTTATTCATCAGACTTACACCAACACTTATATCATACATTTTTCATACGAGCTTCTCTAATTATCCTATCATACGCCTTTTGCAAATCCATAAAATAAATACATTTTTCTTCTTCTCCCTCATTTCTCAATCATTTATTTCATTGAAGATTTGATCACACATCCTCTAACATCCTAAATGACCCTTCTCTTCACCCATCAGTCCTTAAGTCACTCACGCACTATTTCCACCACAAGCATATTATCTTCCCTACAACACTCAATAAACTATTCCCCTATAAAGAAAACAGTTCCTTATTAAGGGCAGCAATTACTGCTCTCCTCCGATCCCTTGGAACTACCTCATCGCTTGTTACATAAATTCAAATCAATCATCACTCTTGCCTCGTTCTGATCATTTCCCAGTATTTTAATTTAATAATGCAGATTTATCATTTTTTCAACTTTCTTATTCCTCATTACCTCTCTTACTAATTGACCTCATCCAAATACCTATTCCCTCTTGCACATCAAACCCACACACATTTCACTATCTTCATTATTGCCAATGTTTTGCAGATTTTCGAGAGTTCCCTCCACACTCTCATTTTAAATATACATCTATTTCATCCATTACAAAGCACATCCCTATTCATTTTCTAGCAGATCCCACTCTTCTCATTCTTAACATATCGCGCTTCTTCAGAATGAGCTTCTTTTCCTTATAATCCCATTCATCTCCTCAATGGTTTCCATTTTACTTCTTTTTTCCTGTACAAATGTGCCTTTAGAAACTCATTTTTACAGCTGAATGGGCCAGGGGGCTTTAATAATTTTTTTTCTGGTTTGTTCAGTTTCAACTTGTTCACATTCAACCTATTACTTCGAGCGCTCTAAATACTTATCCTTATTACCTTGTTCACCTAACTTCTCAATCTTAATTCTTCTTCTTCTTATTTTTATTATTATTATTATTAATTATTATTCCCTAAAATTAAAAAAAAACCAAACTGTCACTGGTTTAAAAAAGTTTCAATGTATTAATGCGGTTCTTATTTACACATTTAAATAAGAAAGAAGTGAACCAATTTATTCTTCTTATTAAAATTTGTTAAATTAATTAAATATAGAAATTTCTTTAAATACACTTTTTCATTTCATCATCATCATCAAAAAATTTCAACGGTAAAATCGTTGTAAGGGAAGATTTTTAGGAGCATAACTAAAGCTTTATTTAAATAAACTATATGGGTAATATACCTGCATATGATGCTAACACAGCTACTAACATTTGTAAAATATGCTATGGGTTATATAAATAAATCCATTCCAGCAATTTTTTCACAGAAGTGATTAGTAATTCTGGTTCCGGCCAGAACTGAAAAAAAAATGTCAAATTCTGGCCGGAATTCCGGTAACCTCTAATAATAATAATAATAATATAATAATATAAAATAATAATATATAATAATAATAATAATAATAAAAATATCATAATAATAATAATTAATATTCAACTCTCTATTCACGTTCCACCTTTAGATAAAAGGGGGAGAGTACACGATACTCGAAGTGTTGAAATTCTCCCATTTTTAATGGTGCACCTTTCTCTTTGCGTTCATATTCTTTACACTCATCCTCCAGGCAACATATAACTGACCACCATTTATCCACATCATACATATTCACATACTTAAAGTACACCCCTCTTCTAGATAACACCTTACAGACTTCCCTACTCATATTCCTATTGTGGGGGAGAAAGAATTGCCAACATCGTATGTTGCGTGTCGTGGAAGGCGACTAAGGGACGGTGTAGTTGGGTTGCTGCCCACTACCACTAATCTCTTGCTAGGAATGCTGAATGCATGCCTCGGAAATGGTCTTGATCGCCGTAAACGCCTTCTATTTCGGCGAAAATTGCATGAAATCGTAAATGGGTCATTGGAATGTCAGAGAAATAAATGTTGAGGAGAAGAGGAGAGAGGTGATGGATGTATTTAAAAAGGGCAAATTTGATTTGCTCGCTGATGAACAAAGATGAAAGGAAACGGGTAACATGCGTGGTGTTGGTGTGAAAGTGTGTGTGCTGTGTGAAATAATGAGAGGGTGTAGAGAAGGTTGCAATTTTGATAAGTGACTTGTGGGTACAAGCTATGGTAGACTCTTTGGTGTGTGTGAGTCTAAATCTAATGGTTAAATTTAAGTTGAAAGGTCAAGGTGTGTGTGGTTTGGTTAATATGGTCCAGGGAAACGTTGAAGAGAGTATGATTTTTTGGGATAATCTGAATGATGTTCTGGGTGGGGAGTAGGAGCTTTCAGATTGATAGTGTTTGGGGGACTTGAATGGTTGGATAGGTTATCAAAAAGGGATAACAGGTGGTTTTGGGTGGCGGGAGAAAATGAATGTTAGGAAGGTGATTGATTTCTGTGAGAGGAGGTATGTGTGTAATAATACTTTCTTAAAACACAGTGTCCATAAGTATACTAGAGTTGGTGTAGGTAGAGATGGTATCGACGTGAAAAATATGATTGATTTTTTGTGTTGGTGAAGGAGATGTTGAATTGTGTTGATGTAAATCAGTGAGGGGTTTAGGAATGGATTATCGGATCATTATGTTGTTCCATGTAAAATTAAGTTACCAATAGGGGTCAATCGCGGTCCAATGAAACTCTAAGGGTGGATTTTTCTGTCTGTGACGAGTTCTTACTAATTAATGGTCAGAGGGGGCGGTAAGGCCTGGCCTTTCTTTTCAACTTTTGTCATATTCTTCTAATGCTTTTCTTTTCTGATGCTTGTAGCGCACCTTACTTCCAATCCTTGGGAAAAAGGTAGATAAAGAAATAAAGAAGAAAAGAATAAAAAGCTAAACAAATAAAATAGTTACTTTCCACACTGATCACTTGACTGCCTCCAAATTCGTAATGGATTTTCAGATTTTACGACATCACTGATGAGCGTCTCTTCTTCGAACACAGATTCTTTTTCCAATTCTCTAACCTCAGATTTTATAACAACTGTTAGATCTTCTACCTCATTTTTAATGTATTCTGGTAAAGGGAAGTTTTCTTCTTTGTCAGGAAAGCTCTAAAAATAAATAAAAATATTTAAGTAGTTAAATTGTGCTAAACACCCATATTAATAATAAAATAATGGTTATATATATATATATATATATATATATATATATTTAATATATATATTATATATATATATATATATAATATATATTATATATATTATATATATTATATTATATATATATATATATATATATATATATATTAATACTGTATATATATATAATATATATATATATTATATATATATATAATATATATTACTATCATCATATATATATATATATAATTAATTTATATATAATATTAATTATATATATAATTATAATATCTATTATATATATATATATATATAAATAATATATATATATATATCACCTGAGAATCATTCTGATAAAAACAATAATTGGTGTATTGGGTCCAATTCTTCCTCCTTAATTTCAATTTCATTTTTGATGTCTTTTTATTTTATTTTACAGAAATATTCAAATATTAGATCTGTAAAACAAAAGAAAAGATTTCTCTGACAAATTCCCTTCAAACTAATTTAGACAAAATCTAATCAAAATATTTGAATTATTTTTTTAAAAAAAAAAATGGAGTGTGTGGCATTCAGTCCATGGCTGCAACCATCACAAAGAAGTGGTCCTCACTTGCTTCTGTATAAGTCACTCCAACCATTCTCATAAATACTAAACATCCAAAGTTAC
>JABUQX010078937.1:0-42734 GCA_015478945.1 Trachelipus rathkii
TAAAATGTCCAAACATCCTTAACATTCCTTCTCCGCCTTCTCACCAAACCATTCTTCCAATCACATCTCTCTCTTATCACCCTATTCGCCTAATCCTCTCTCTTTTACTAACACCACATACCCCGCTCACAACCCTTTCATCTCAAACACTTCCATACTTCTTCTTAGGACTAAGCATTCAACCCCCAAACTGTTTCACACCCATAATAGGTAACGTCTGGAAACACAAAATTTTTTTCAATCATACTTTAGTCTAAGTTTGTTGCCAGTAAGCCCAAAATAAATCCATATAACACTACAATGCTGGCCTCTCATTCTTCTCACTACTAGTATTTATTTATTTACTCATCATGAACACAAATCCATCCCTAAATATCTGAAACCTTTTACTATATACTACACTATATATATATATATCTAACCCATACCCTCAATCTGTTTCCGTCCTCCTCCAAACACTAAACACTTTACTCATTACTGGATTTATCTTAAGACCTTTTGTCCACACTACCTAATATTTCGGAACTCCCTTCACCAAATACTAAAGCCCTTCTGAATTCTTCGCCACTAAGGCAGTAATATCCTAGTATAATGTTCACTTCCCATCTATCACTCCTATCCATCAATTCACCCCTCTCACCACTCTCATCATTCTCTGCAGACACTCTTCCATAAATAAATTGAAAATGCCACGGTGACATAAAACCATCCCGTCTCAACCCTCTCTCAACGCCAACATCTCACTCTCCCTCTAATACTCTCACACACATTCTGCTAATCGCCCTATACCTTTACCTAATTTACCCCTACTCCATATTCCTCCAGCCCCCTCCATTCTTTGCACACTATCATATGCTTTCTCCAGATCTAAAATACACCCATACACTTTCCCTTTCCTTTCCTTTCTATACCTTTCTGCACAAGCATCTTCATTGTGAAAACTTGATCCACACACCCCCTCCCCTAAATCCTCCTTGTTCTTCCTCCATTCTCTCTTCCTTAAATCCCTCACCCTCTCAATTAGTATTCTCCAATACACTTTCCCCACTACACTCAAAAGACAAATACCTCTATTAATTTTCCCACCACACTCCATCCTATCCCTTTCCCTTTATAACAGGAAATCAAAAACCATATCCTCCCAATCCCTGTGGAACCTCTCCTCTTGCCTCCAACATAAAATTAATATAACCTATAACAGCCATTCCTTCCCCCCTCACTGCCTCACATTTGTAACATTTCCAATACTCACACCATCTAGACCTGTGGACTTTCCTTTTTCTCCTTTAGGCAAAATATTAATTTCTTCCTTTTTGTATTCTTCTTTTCCCTTTATCCCCGCCCCACTTCCCCCCCCATCCTCATCTCTTGTAAATCCTCCTCATCATCTCCCATCCCTTCATTCAAATAATCCTTTAAAAAATTCCCAAAACCTTTTCCTCACCCTATCCTCTCCTCCTATACACTCCCCATCTCCTCCCTTAACCCTACTCTCCTAACCCCTCCTCTTTCTTCTTTTCTTAGTCCTCTTCTTTCCAGACTATCTTGCTCCCTGTTTCAAAAATTTTCTTCACTTTTCTACACATTCATTATTTGCATTTCTCTTTCGCCACCTCTCTCACCGCCTCTTTCTTCCACTCTAAAACTTTCTAAATGATTCCTCCCAGCTTTTCCCTTCTCCTATTTCCCAACCACTTCACATAGACCTCTTTTTTTCTTTTCACCAACTCTTTCACCTCCTACTCCACCAATCACTTCCTTTCCTTCTACTTGCTCCAACCAGCAATTATGGGATAAGAAAACCGGGTAGCATATAATAAAATACTCTGTAATCAGTTTATTAGTTAGTAAAGTACTGAGTTATCTTTATATTGGGTAGTACTAGTTAGGATATGAGCCTATATAAGTGGTTAAGGCTTTATCACGTGAGTATTTAAATGTGGATTACTAATACTCTTAGTGAGCGAACGCGGTTTAGAGCATATGTTCGAAATCCCTGAGCTGTGAATAGGATATAAATCATATCGCTGGTGACTCTATTCTATTAAATATATATATAAATAATATTATATAATATATATTTTATTACTGCAAATTATCTCTATATTATATTATATATATATATTAGATATATATAATATATATATAATATATTATATATATATATTATATATATATATATATATATATATATATATATTATATATTAATATATATTAATATATATATATATGAGCTTTTTTTAACATATTCTTTAGCTTTCCTTTTTTTATAGTTCAAAAAATAATTAATAAATTTTGTTGTTTTTCTTTTCATGATTTCAGTAAATTTGAATTTAAGACAATCTATTTGATTTCTTAATTTTTTTATATTATTATAATTTCTTTTTTACATTTTATATTTCACGAAACTATTTTAATATTCTACTATTGTTTAATTTATTATTAATTTTAATATTTTTCTCATTACAAAACACTAATATCAGATATTTCTTAACTTGTTTTCTAATTTAACATTACTTTAATTAAATTAAATTAAATTCAAACATATCATATATCTCTAATAATTAAAATTAGCAAGTCTGGAAAAGGGAAAAAATAAATGATTAATCACATACAGTTTATTCAATTATTTTGGGAAAATAATATTTCACCACTACTATAAACCTATAAAAAATATAAATTAGATAATTATATATATATATAGTAAAGTTATGTAATATTAATATTCATGTACGTAATAATTTTCGTATAGTATATAATATAACAATATTTAAAGATAAATAGAAAAATAAAAAGTATTATATTATATACAACTTTTTTTTTTTAGAAATCATTTATACTACAGTATAATAGATTATAATATATATAATATATATATAAGAATATAAAATTTCAATTATATAATTAATATATTATATATTAATATATATATATATTATTAGTTAAATAAGTGAGTGGATTTGAAAAGTAAACGTGTAAGAGGTAAGGTTTATAGGTTTGTGAGTAGAGGCAGTCCTCAGTTGAAGTTAACTGTTTTAAGATATAATGGCAAGTAATACTGAGCATAATGTCTTAGAGTTTAAAATTTATTAATGTATGTGTTGGTAATGAGAAGGAACGGAATTGATGCATGAGAGTAGTATTATAGTGAAAGTTTGTGAATGGCAGGAGGTGGCTGTGCAATTAAATTCGAGTTGGTGGAATTGAGTAGGACTAATGTCTTAGATGATGGCGCTTATTATAGAGTTTTACATTGGAGGGTATTATGTTACCATGTGTTATTGTAATGGTTAGTATGAGAACTATAAATGGTCTGGATTAGAAGTATGATTAAGTTCATTGTGATTCACGATGGACAATCTTAGGGGCATGCTATAGGATGTGAAAAGAATTAATAATGTGAGGAATGAAAAATGAACGTATTAGTGAGTGGTGTGGTGTGAAGAAAGGGTATTATAATGAGAGAATAAAATCAAAGTATGTTTTGAGATTGGGTTTGAGGTCATTATGAGTGGTAAAGATAGATATAGAAAGTCGGTTTAGTTTAAGTACTGGATAATGTATATAGTGGAGAAGTTTGTTGGAGGATACACGAGACCTGGACTGTGAGGAGACTCACCGTAAAGAGAAAGTGTGATTTGAGTCGGATGAATCGAAATAGTCTGAAGGAGAGAAATGTGAGTTTGGCAAGAGGCATAAATAAAGGTGCATGATAGAGTAAGAATGTGCGGGGTGTTTATGTATGGCGGTGGCAATAATAGGTTGTGGCCTATTCATACCTGGTGGCCAGGGGAATTGAACACCCTTTAAACATATTGACGATTTACCATAGTTGAGGGTCCGTCGCGGTCCTATGTATCATAGGGTGGATTTTCTGTCTGTGACGAGCTCTCAACTAATTAATATGGTAGCATGAAGGGGGCGGTAAGGACTGGGCTATTTCTATTATTTCGACGATTTGTCATTGTTCTCTACTTTTTGATGGTGGTATTTTTTTATGCTTACTTTTATGCTTTTTCCCATGATGCTTTGTAAGGAGACCGCACTTACGAATACTTGAGGGGGGATCGCAGTATGCTTGTTATTTGGAGAAGCAGCAAGAAGAATTCCATAAGAAAGAAGTGATGGTTTTTTATATTATTTTTTTTATTTTTTTAATTATTTTTTTTTATCTAATTATTAAATACAAACATTTTTTAGAAAAAAATTTAAAAAATTACCTTATCATTATTTAGGAAACTGAAAAACAAACGGGGGACAGCAGGGGGGGACGAGTATTCATTAACCCTCAAGTAGGGGTGGTCTGAAGACTGACATGATATCTCATATATACAATAAGACCCAAGAGGAGGGGTTCCAGAGACCATACCCGGGTAGGTTATATATATAGGGGGGATTAAGTTCACTACCTCACGTTCGTCCACCGGGAGGCCGAGTAGACCTACCGAATCATCCTGGCCTAATCTTATGGTAGAGGTTTATATACTACTACTTATAATTATAGTGATATATTCCTACTTTAAGTTAAAAATAAAAAGAAATTGGTAATTTACTTCCAAAAACATGTTTTTTTATTATATTAACTAAAGGAATACCATACAGATGGTAAACGCGCTAGATAGGATATGAGCAGGTAGTCGGGGTCCTCTAGGGCCAAACCGCAGTGAGATACCGAGCGTGGGTAGGGCACTGTATATCCCGCTCCACTCCGGGGTATGGTCTCCGTGTGGGACCCCTCCCGCTAGACATTTGTAAGGAGTCATTTAAATGGTTGTCAGGTGCGGGGGTTCCTACACATAACCGTCTAGGTACCCGACACTTGTGAGAAAATCGCAATCACCTCACATGAGGTTTTAGAATTCTGAATAACGTTCCTCCTCTAACTGAGGGAGATATTCATAAGCTCTTGGCCATTCTGCTCCAAAGTCTGACAGCCTATGTAGACCTCGCTCGGTTCAAGCTGTCTCCTCTGACCTAACGTCGGCGGCCATCGAGCCGCGACTATAATGGAGAGGAGGGACACAGGGCAAAATCAATTTTTAAAATATTTTCAGGATTGTTTAAAAACAACATAACATAACATAGCAAAAAAAAAAGACAGAAACCAAAAAAAAAAAATATATATAGGAGGAATAAATGATAAGAGATAAATGTGCAAAAAAAAATCCTCAATCCTTTAGAGTTGTAGTTCCGAGCTGATTCCAAATATATAATTTGTTTTACTGTAGGAGCTGGCCGGTCCCTAGTTAAATACTGTGAGCATTAAAAAAATCTGACGCATCTATATATATATATAATAGTATATATAATATATATATATATATATATAAAAGATAATTAATATAGGTTTATTAATATATATATGAGAGTAATAATGGAATGAATAGTAATATGAACAGAAATATATAATGACAATGATATTTAAATATAAGTATGTTTTATATTATTATCTCAATTATATATAACATATCACATATATTATACTATATATAATATAAGGTAATAAAAGTAGTTACTGTTAGGAGATTATTTTCTCATTCAAATTTATATATGATATACAGTATATTATTATATTCAGCTTTTTTCGCACAATCTCAAAATTTTTCTGTGTGTCATTATCTTAATATATAAAGTCATATGATATAATCAGTATACTCCAAGTATACTTATATATAGTATTATATATAGTATACTTTATATATATATAATGGAGTGTCTATTATTACTTTAGCCTTTATCTGATGATATTTTTTCACTCTGTGATAAAGTTCCAAAAAAAAATGGGTTAATGATTAATACCTTTTTTGATATACTTTATAAAATTTACATTACATAATAATTTAAATTCTACTATATTATCCTATAGATATTTAACCGGAAGAACTTGTGACTCAGTACTTTTCATTTTTTTATGTGCGGAATTAATTCAACTAGACGTATCGACCTATATGGATATAATATATATATATATATATATAATAGAATAGTACTCAATATTAAACTTTATTACTAATATATATTATATTAGCGAACATAACTATATATATATATATATATATATATATATATATATACTACTACAACAGAGTAGACTATATGGGATATATAATAATATGTTACAGGGGTATAGTTTGTAATCACTACTAGTATCAACCTGGTATACGTATAGTTTATGGTAAATTATATATATATATATATAATGGTACACTTAAATTTTATAAAAGTAAATTACACTATATATATATAATTATATATAAAAGGATATATTAAATTTTATCAAATTCTTTTATTTGTATACTAATACTATACAGGTATCTATTCATTATAAATTTAATAGAATTATATATATATAAAATTAATATTATACTCCATATGTATAAGAATATTATAGACTATTTATGTCTGGATAGTACAATATAAAGTATATATTGTATTACTTAGAGATTTAATAGATTTAGTGAGGTAATTTATAAATATATACACTCCTTTATTTTGGCCATAAAATTATCTAAAGTACCTAATAACATATTAAGATTGTGTTACCATATAAATTAAAATAAACCTCACATATGGGGAGTCCAAGCTCGCCTCCTTTGGGTTTCCTCCCGTTTCCGTGCGCGATGAGGGTGTGCTTTTATCTTATGTCTGAGCTTAAAGGATATATTCATATTCCATATCAAATGGGCACGCTCTCAATTACTCAGGGACATTGAGTTGATTGTACCGGAGGACGACTTCCCTCCATGGCTTTTCTGATTTGAATTTCTGTTCCTATTATTTGTTGGTGGTATTCCTGACTGGGTTCCTTTCTATGCGGTCAACGTACTACTTTATTCTTACTTTTCATTAATGTGATCTTCTTTAATTCAAACCTGTGACATCTTCATATGTACATGATTGCTTATAATCCACTCGTATGGCCGATGACTCGACCGGCAGCTGGTTACTCCTCATGTCTATATACATACGCTCACAATTTCAATTCTGCTCCTTCTTTTACTTTGTTCCATCAGTGTGTTACTCTACCTACAATTGGAGATTAAATGCTATCAGATTCTTGGTAATGCTTCGTCTTCATTAATCTTTCATTCCGTTCATTTATACTCGCAGATCTGGCAAAATTATCAAGCTGTTATATATTTACTGATCAGCTGTGTGTCAGTGGGTCAGTCTCAACCTTGTGAAATTTAATTCTTTAAAAGATATAAACTGGGCAAAATTCTTCTAAAAAAATATCCATATACTCTCTACATCTTAAAACCATACCTTCCATTCCGCAATTTAATTTCTACGTAATTCTCGGACGCGTTTCATCTGAATAGTGATTCATGAACATCTAGTTGTTAGGGCAATTATTTTATGAATTCATATTCCCATACTCATTAACCGGCCTTAACATTACAAAAAAAACATGTCTGAGAGTAGAAAAGAATGACAACATAACAAAAAACATATAACAATACTTATACTATAGGAAGACCAGTCCGAGTTGCACTGAGGCCATTAATAACAATGTCTTCTTCATTGCCGGGTGTGAGCCGGGGAGACTAAGTCGTTCAACAAATGATAATGGTCACCTTGGTGATATAAACTTCTGTTCAGAACTGAGCGAAGAACTTTTTTTTCCATTCTTCGTCAAGTTACCACTTACAGTCTATAGAAGTCTACTAAGGGCCTCAAAATCCCTACCCTTGTAATGCGAGCTTTCTATACACATATATGTATGAAAGCTTGAAATGGGACTCCCAACTATCACTTCTACGCGAGGGGGCTTCTTCTGGTTTCCCCGGCACCTAATTGGACAGTGGGTCGAGTCAAGGCCAAAGCCAAACATTAATAACACTGTCTCCGCCTACTACACTTGACCTCCACTTTCGGGAAAGGCATAACAAATGACAGAGCATAAACTTAGTTTTCTGAGGTAGAGATAGAGGATGATTGGTATTCTAATATCTTGGATGGCCGGAACGGCGATGGATTGCTAATTTTGCATTATACACGCTTTAATCTCTCACCTTTACATTTACATCAATTATAAGGCATATGATTATAAGCCGATAGGTCAAGGTGGTTGCTAAGACTGCTCATTTCAGAGGGAATATATTATGCTCAACTTAAACTCGCACGATGCCACCACACCATTTTACGGAGCGCCCGCGCTAGCACAAAAAATGTGGGTAAGTCTGTGGGTGATGCAATTTAGACGAACATTAATGGATCAGGTCTTTGTAGATAGGTGATAATGGGAACGTTAGAGAGTGAGGTAACAAGTCACCAGCGGAGATCTAAGCTATCTCTTGGCTGGCGAGAGGTGAGTAGCTGTGGTCACATTCATTTCCGCTTAGCACACAAAAAATACCATATTATTTCTGGAATTGATAATAAATAGATTTTATTAACCTTAATTTCTTCGTGAATGTCCACAAATTAATTCGTTTTCTGTGTGAAGGATCTATATAACTTTTATTAATTATGGCATTCCATGCTATCATGTATAGATTTAATCTCTAAGCTCTTCAATAACTATTTAAAAAATTAATCTCAACCTCTTAAAAATAGTAAATTTCTCTTATTGGGTCCATTCATATACCCATAGCTTTCGTCTGTGGCTCATCTGCGTAATTTGCATTAGTTCTTGATATGATAAAGCGCTTCTTGGGTAAAAAGATAGTCTATAATAAAAGTCATTACGCCGATCCCCTCCTTGAATTAGGGCTCTGGCCCGTGCCAGCTGTAGGTTAGACACTCAAGTAAATTTGGTGACTGTGTGATAATGAGTAGTATAAATAAAAATTAGAGCATAAACAATAAATAACACTCAAGGAATAATAAAAAATTCACATATAATTAAATTAATCTGGATATATATCATCCACATCAGCTAGCCACACATTAAGAATCACTCTATTATGATATAATACACTATATATAAGATATATATAATTATCAAATGTATGTAAATAAATATAAATAATATTATTGGAATAAATGAATAAATTATTTATAAACTTTATGTACTAAAGGTGGACGTATAGTATAATACCGGCAAATATTCTATTTTTTGTGGACAAGAAATTCGTTTTGTAAATAAATAAATTGTAGAGAGGCAGTATAATTTTTACTAGCTCCAACTCTTATCATTTTAAAATATTTTCACTCAATTACATTTTAAAAAACGTTTTATAACTTATCCGGCTCCCCTCATTCAGCATTTTTAACAATTGAAACAGGCGCGGCTCGTGGCCTGGTTGCAGGCTTTTTGCGCAGCCAATACGGCATCCATTCGGGACTCCGGTTACTTACAATCTTCGCGGCAGTTAGTGTGTCATGTTCCATATCTCGATGACTATTTTTATAAAATTGTTCTTTTTTTATTTCTTTAGGATTTTTTTTTAGTCGTTCGAGCGTTTGACCTTCCAGAATAGGTGCTTAAAGAAACTTTAATTAGGCTCTTATTATTAATAACACTCCGCGCGCGCGGAGCTATGACTCTAGTTATTGTGCAATATTGAATATAAAGATTGGTTCAACAGGAAAAGTCATCAAAAATTTTACGAAAAATGTCAAACGACATGATTGTTGAGGATTGCCTTTACATTTCAGGCTTTTTACAGGTGTGACCGAGACCATTTGTGTGAAATATGACCGCGTTTTCGCTTGAAAACGACAAATGAGGTCGCCCAGATAAATGAAAACGAAAAGAATTTTCAAAAAGAAATTCAAAAATTGATAGAAGGAAATTCAAAAAGACCGAAATTTGATAATGGTAGTCTAACAATTTTTTCCTTTTCGCTTATTTACAACACTATAAAATCTAATTTAAATAACGTCTCTGGTTCAGTATTAGAAATAAATAGTTTTTATATTATTTGGCTTGATTGAAGATTTGATATGCCTGTTTGTTAAACGGTTTATCGTTTCAGTATTAACTCTTCTTAGAATTTGACAAATTTAACTATTTTAGAAGAATTAATGTTTTATTATAGTAAAAATTATCTTAAGCAATTTAAGAATACATCGAAAAATGACACTAATGTCACGCCTTCGATTTCTTTCACTAAAATTTTAAAACGATTCCTAGTGTGCGGAATGATGAACTGCCTGAAACATTTCGTATAATAATTTTACTACAAAGTTTTTTTTATTTTTTTTTAACGAACCGTGGGAAAAAATGAGATATTTTTAGTTTTCCTTAAAAGGGTTTAAAAATATCCTCTTTCGAACTATGAGCTGCCCTGAACGTATGTAATTAATTTATTAAAAACATTTTTTTTATTTAAAAAAAAATATTATAATTTCACTTCCTTCCTAAATTTAAAATAATTTCTTTTTTTTGAACTGCCTTAGCATCATATGCACCATAATTTGGATTCAAGAACAATTTTCTTAAAACAATAAACTGTCTTCCCAATAGAAATCCTCCTTCGCAGAGACCCCATCCTCTAAGATCCAATGTTAGATTTACTGGTTTTTAAGCGAGCGGAACATATAAGCTCTCAGATATTCACTTGACTATGGAGATGAAAAGCTGTAACTTCGTTGTTAAGGCCGCGCATCGTCTTAGAATGGTAAATTTTAGACATAGAGCAAAATCTCTTGAATTATAGACTGTTAATCATTTGATTATTCATCGTTCGAGAGTGAGATATTTGAGTTAATTTCATTAATGCCTTGTGGAATTCTATATTGTATTATTCTAGAGGATTTTTAGGTTAAGTCTTTTACTAGGAAAGATTGTTTTTTTTCAGGTCGCTTTTTCTGCATGCTCATTGTGTCAAGATTTTACACTCATCTGACAAGATACGACAAGGGAGGATTCCTTGAAACTGCTGAGCCATCTGCTCCGACCCAGATTTCTCTCGGGATGTATTATTCTTTAAGTCTTAGTTCATAAAGAGCATCCTTAGCTTTTAATATCAGAATTCTTCGGTTCTGAGGATAGACACTAAAACTGTGGAGCCAACAAAGATGCCGACAAGAAATATTTTTGTTTTCAGTTAACATTCTCGTTTTTGTGTTTTTGTTTTTGTGTGTTTTCATTTCTTTCTTGATTTATGTAATTGTAAAATCCATTCTCTATAAAAAAAATAGATTCTGCAGTCAAGATTAAGTCTTCTGATTGAAATTTTTTTGAGTGTTTCGATTTGTTCACTTAACTATCAGAGAGAAAAAGTTCAGGAGTACCGGCAGCATCATACTAATATGTTCTTTTAGTTGCAAAAGCCTTTCGAGCAATAAGAAATGTACTTCCCCGTATTATTTTGATGCTAAGATTGATGCAGGATTAAAAAGTATTGCTTTAGAACTTCCATTAATATTGTGATTCGCGTTGCTTTGCTGTTTTTTGCCTTGCTGTATATGGATCTGCATGAGTAAGTTGCGGAGAACACAATCACTGTGCGCTGCCTACATATAAGGTATGAACTCCACCCTCATGTTGTGATGTTAATGTCATCGGAACATTGTTTTCATAGTTTTTCAAGTTCATTCTGAAAAAACAACTATTACTTCTTTCGTTTTGACATTCAATAAAATCAATATCACATTTAACAGCTTTCATCCTCATTATCCTTAATTAATTTTCAATCGTACGGATCATGGGGGTTTGAATAGCGCTATCCGTAACAGTAAGCTAGATAACTTGCTTTGATTTTTCCGAATTCTTTTTAAAACGTCAATAACAAGTTCTCTGATATATTAGCTGAATGTTGCGATTTGTAATCTCTTACTGCTAACGTATTATTAATATTCGTTTTTTATCTACGCCACATTCTAAGTATAATAGCAAAATATTTGCTTTGCGCCTTGTGCATCCAAATTCAATATTTTTAAATGCAAGAAGCGTCCTTAAGAAATTTTTTAGTTTATTTTTTGCTTAACCGCTTCTTCTAGAAAACTGTTTTTTCGATATTTTCCGGTCTATAAGGAACTGTCCAGTTTCGAAGTCTGTCTCACATAGTGCTTAAATCCTGCTCTTCGCAAAAAATAAATCCTAATGAATTTTTCTTCACGCTTCTTTTTTAACCAATTCCAGCAAATGGTTTGGATGAGAGTCTTTTCTTAATGTCGCAGTTAAAATTTAAAGGATCCAGTTAGATGTATTGTGAGCCCTATGAATTAACTGAACTGGTGGTTTGGTAACTCTTTAAATCATGATCGAACTGGCTGTTTCCCATTTAACTGTGGCTAACTATTTCAAATTGAACAAATGTAAGTACTTTTAACTTCAGAGCGAGTAAAATTCGGTACAGAGTGGTGCTTTTCGATTTTTGGTTTAGTTGACATGAATTATAAACTTAATTAATTAAAGTTACCTAAGGAAGGATAGAACGTTTTTTATTTGGAACAATATTAAACATAGAAGTATTTCTGAAAAAAAGAGAATATATATATATATTATATATATAGTGATATATATATTATATATTATATATATATATATATATATTATTATATATTATTATTATATAATATATATATATATATATATATATATATATAATATATATATATATATATATATAATATCCGCTAATTCAGAAAAAAAACACTTTTAACTTCAATGTCACAAACTTAGAACTTCTAAGGATTGGAGGTGATCTTCTCATATTAAGATAATAATATTATATATTATATAATATATATTATTAATATATTATATATTATATATATATATAATATATATATATATATATATATTTAGATTCTATATATTATATCTAATATATATATTAATATATATATAAATTATTATATTATAATATATATATATATATATATTTTTATATATATATATATATAAAAACATATAGTGAAAAAAAAAATAATTAAATAATTTTTGTACTTGCCGGAGCCGGAACACGTCTTTTTTTTTGCGGCTCCGACCCGGCTCCGCCCAAGTCCTCGAAATTTCGCCTCCGGGACTCCGGCTCGGCATCCGCTCCAAGGCCCAAATTTCGCCTCCGACTCGGCTCTGGCTCCACCACAAAAATAATTTCGGTTTGGTCTCTGGCTCCACCCAAAACCTTGCGGCTCCACGGCTCCGGCTCCCGGCTCCGGCTCCGGCTCCGCAGCCCTGCTTTGTACATTACCACCGGATGTCTTCGGTTGCTTTGAGATCTTCAGATGACTGCTGGCTATTAGGGCATCTAGAAGGAAATCTGACATTTATAGAAATCTATCATCCTCCCTACTTCCTTGCATACGAATCGTCATGGTAAGACGTAGATTACCATGACCACGAGGTCAAGGTTTCGGAGGAAAATATATGTATGGCTATATAATGCGCAATATAATGCTGGAATAGACATACTATATATTTTCTCTCTATGTATATATATATATACCGTAAATGGGTCAAGTGAGCCTAGAGCTAGAAGTAGTTACTCATATTAGAGCATTACCGTCTTTATTTCAGCAATGTTTGGGTTTATTAAACAAAGAGTACAACGCAATTTTTACGTTATCTGTGTTATGGGGTAGGTATTTATAGGAGTTTTTCTACCATGGTTGTTGTAAGACTGACTCATATCTTTGATTATGCACTCGAATTTGTTGCCGAGTCTTTTAATCAATCTTCGTAAGGTTAGATCGGGGAGTAAGTGATTATCTTTAAGAGCTGTCGCTCCCAATACCACTGGGGCTAGCATCCTTTCTCCGGGGATTATTAAGAAATTTATGGGTGTAGTTGAAAAATCACTATCAAAGAAGTGTAATGGAATATCTATGTATGAATCCACAGAAACTGTGTGATCATGTGTTAAGCTGCTGATGGCGTTTATTCCAATATCCTTAGAAGGTTTAATAAGATGTTTAAATTTTTGTGGAATGGATTCATAGCTAACCAAGCTAATACTGGCTCCAGTGTCAACAATACATTTTTCAAATTTAAGACTATTTTGTTTAAAAGCTACGGATATTGTTAACTGATTAGTGGTGCAATGTTTACAATTGACAGTTACAGTTCATACATGACTGTGTAATTCTTTAGGAGATTCTGTTACAGTTACAGGAAGTGCTGTGTGTATTTTAGTGTTTCTGGGGTCAGAAATTAAGGAAGAAGATGTTTCTTTGATTTGTGGATTGTGAGTGAACGTTTCCATGTTCATGAATGGAAAATGTGATAAAGAATCTGTGTTTGTCTTTTCCTCCACAGGGGGACTCACAACCTTTGAACTTAATGATTTTAGAAGGACTATATGGCTTAGGTAAACAAAGGTTAGATAAATTAGAATTAGGTAAACAATTGTTAGGTAAAATAGCATTAGGTAAACAAGGGTTAGATAAATTAGAATTAGGTAAACAAGGGTTAGGTAAATTAGTATTAGGTAAACAATGGTTAGGTAAATTAGAATTAGTATCCTGAGAAAGTGAAGAATTGACTTGAGGGGACAACAGAGCACACTCGTTCCGTTGACCGTGGACTTTGTTTCCGTTTTTGAGGAGATTTTCGTAATTCATTTTTAGAGAGTATGTTCAGTGGAAGACTCATGAGTATTAGTGTTCGGAGAGTTTGGCGTTTGTTGAGATGGAGGGTGTTGAGGACACTTCATCCCCTGGTGAGGACCTCCGCAAAAGGGACAAACAACCTTGCGAACTTTCTGTGGGAGAGATGTTGGAATTGATTTACGTGTTCTGCAATCAGCTATTATGTGACCTTTCTTTTTGCAGTAGCTACAAATCCTCAGATATTTGTAGCATTCACGTATCTGGTGACCGATCTTTTTACAAAATTCACAAACAAAGGTCGTATGATCAACAGAATGGTGAGGTCTTTCAGGAGTAAGAGTTCGATTATTCTCACTTGGGGAATTTTGATGAGGATGATCGCGGAAATGGCGACTACCAACGCAATTATTCGACGAAGAGTTGTGATATGTTGGGTTCTTAGAAGAACGTGGATTTTTAGAAGATTTATGAGTGAAGCTCTTAGAAGAGTAAAAAGTGCTTTGAGTGTTCTTTCCTGAATGTTCTGTGTTCTGGGGATATGTGTTTGGGAAATTTGAAAAATCTTTGTTATTGGTGTCTAGGAACTCAGCATACCCCACGATATCTGCCCAAGGAGTACGCCAATTTTTATTGAGTTCATACATTTTTATGTACTCTCTAACACCTTGTTCTATATTTGTAGGAAGGCTACATAAAAATGCAGTTGAGAGAGATTCGTGTCCACTCATGTCTAGACCATGATAAGCATGGCTAGCCAAACGTTCTAATCTGGGAGCAAATAGACGAATACTCTCATTTTTATATCGACGAGCAGAACGGAATGTATGTAATAGGGATTCTTTCCTTTTTCTCTCTTCCTCCTCATACCATTGGATGAGGGTCTCGAACGGAGAAATAATCTATCGTCCTTGGTGACTAGACGATAGACATTAAGGAAGTGACCGTCAAGTTGTCTGCCGAGTAAGTTTAACCACTTGTGATAAGCTTTGGGATAATGAAGCTGACAGTAAGCCTCAAAAGCCTCTAAATAAGTTAGGAAATTTTTACCAGTTTCTAGTTTATATGTACCAGGGTCTACCCCTTTAAGATTCTGGGAGTTCTTGAGCAATGAACTCGAGAGCAAGATGACTTCCTCCATCATATCTATTTTTTGCTTCATGATGGGACCTGAATACATATCTGTGTTTGTTTTTTGTCTAGAATAAGAATTATTGGGTCTGGTAGGATAAAAATGTTCCGTGGTCTGTGCATGTCTGCATTGAAAAGGCAGATTATGTTTAGGGTTACATGGATACGAATTTGTTTTATGTTGCATGTGTGGAGGATTTGAACGATGAGAATCCTCAAAATTTGTAATTAAATTGTATGAAGAATTTTTTGATGGGTGAAGACCATGTAATTTCTGTGAAAGTTGTGATGGGTGAGGACCAATTTAGGAATCAATACTTTGGGAATAACTAGACAAAGCTATTGCCTGTTCATAATCAGCAGGTCTTTGAATATTATGATTAAAATTGAGCAAATCCTATCTGAATCTAACAGATTAGTCTCTCTCTGAATGTAGGAATCAATCAGGTTATTTGTTGTGGTTTCTGGAGTCACATATTTAGTTGATACTTCCAGATAATCAACAAGTTTAGAGTCACCATGGGGATTACTTTGTTCAACCATCTTGTTAAGATTTTTAAGGAACTTTATGGATAAAAGTTACAGTTTTTCAATAGTTACAGTTTTTCGATTATTACTATAATAAAGTAATAATTCACTTTAGTAAATTTCATTAATATAAAACTTAAGTCATAAAATAAGGAGCTCTTTAATACATTCCTTTCACTCTCATTCAAGCTTAAGGAAGAATGCTCAGATATAAGATATAAAGGATATTAAGACAGTATGGAAGAATAATAAGGATAATGTCTTTTAATTATACTGTATTGTGAGGTGAGGCGACGAGTGGCGAAGTGATCTAAAATCACAATTCAGCGGCGAGAGCACCGAACAAGACACGTGGTCCCTGTTCGGGTGCCACTTTTTATTTTCTTGTATTTATGTAGTGGAGACCAAGTGATAAGGAAATGAATAGTTACGGTCACTTGACCTCCAGAATGAAAAATAAATTATTACGAAACTTAAGTAATTGTGAGAAAATGCAAAAGAATTTTAGTATCTACCTGAGGGAGATATCATTAAGGCCTCTTTGCATTTGCCCAAAGTCTGAAGCCTATGTAGAGCCGTTCAAGCTTTCTTGATAATGGCAGGATAAAGGAGGGACCACAGGCTTACTCTGAATGCTGCCTTGGTTGTGATATGTGCAGATCACTGGTAGAAGAATAGGTTTTTAGAGGTAGGAGAGGAGAATGAAAGAGAGTTAAAAAGATAAGTTTATTTATCCATATATACAACAAAAGGAGAAGAGTTAATGTTAATTTTCATTCATCAGTTATCCGGGAGGACTAGGGGGATAGCTTATAGAAGCAGATCAGACTCCAGTACTCTTTTGGAGTAGGCTTGCTTACTTTTATAAATTTACTTAAAATAATTAATTAAATACTTTATATTTGAGGGTGTTCCTGATACCGAAGCATACATTTGGGAACTAACCACAACAGAGACAGGGAAAAATGGTTACGGGGGTTGTAAACCCACAACTGGTAACTAGTTTGGTATAAATAATGATCACAGGTGACTTAGTATTAAGGATTCTGGAGAGTTGTCCCAGACTTTCAAAATTTTGATGTAAAATCAAACCTGAGAATTAAGACTTGTCTGGAGACAAAGATTTGATCCTAGATTAAGATTGGAATTTAAGACTTCTGGGGAATTGGCTTGGCCCAACATTAAGAGTTGTGTCCCAAAATTAAAACCCCTAACGATAAGGACGTCGGTGAGGGGTCTTGCTTAAGAAGAATTCAGGGACTCAGAATAGATCAAAGGTTTGATAAATCTTATTGGAGATCTTGGGTAAGTACTGTGATTAATTCAATCATTGTATGATGTATATGGAAGTGTTACCAATATTCATTGTTCCATCAGTGGTTATGACCACATGTAATTATAGATACTTGGGTAAGCATTCATTCTTCAATCAAGCTTTTATTACAACTTGTCATAAAGTTTAGAATCAAAATATATTAATCATGAAATTATTAGAATGCCTACTGAAAGATAGAAATATTGGTTTAGTTATCCATATAAACCCCAAGAGTAAAGAATAAACAAACAAAAAATATATTTACTTAGGATGCAGTTAACCATTAATAACAATGTCCTTCTTATTCCGGGTTACGGAATAAGTGTCCATTATGGTATTTTTAACCAAACCAACCACACTAAGTTCTAACCTAACTTCTAATACAAATGTTTGAATTTGAAGTGGACTCCACAATCACCTCTACATATATATATACCTATATATATTATATATATATATATTATATAAGTATATATATTATATATATATTATATAAGTTATATCGTATTATATATATATACATATTATACTATAGATAATAAATATATGTTATATAAATATGATTATATTATATAGCTATTTATATATATATATAATAACTTATAGTAAATTATAATTTAATATATATATATATATAAAATTAAGGAGGTAGATGCACTGGGTTCTTAGAGAGTTCAATCCCGACGGTGAGGTTCTACTCTCCAATAGAATTGATGATGGAAGAAGTTTCAAAATTGAAGAATTTAGAAATGAGAATATGGGACTTTGTGATAGTACCTGATGAAGTAGTAAGGAAGTTTCTTTTCTAACATGACGCTTTTCCAGAGAAAAGAACCATCTATACAGGTTTATGACTATTGTTCTTCAGTAACCTGGATAGGTAGAAGCTATAAACTTTCTCTGAGGACAACCGTAGGGAGATAGTCTCACCGACGTACCCGCCGTGGGCCTGCTCGCTTTGCTATGTACAGTTTCTGAACCAAACAATGACTTTAACATCAATATCTCTGAAAGAATTCTAAGCAGATATTCTGAATAACATTGATAATGAATGAGGGAGAATTTTTCATATAAATTAAGAAAAATGAGGCATGGTTATGAATAAGAGTGAGATAAACCTATACATTTTAATATGATACTTCTATTATTTTGAAAATGTGCAAGAAGGGAATGTTTTGGAGGGATGGATTACCAATAGATGATACTCCAATACCACTACTTAATAGATACAAGTCCATAGTTTGATGTGGGAATTTCAGGAATGGGATAATCACCACACAGTGATATAAATAATATGTTACACAGAGTGATGGTTATTACTGAATAATAATCAAAAATTTTATTATGAAACAAGGTATGTCAACACCAGATAAAAGAGATATATTAACATTGGATTAATATAATCATGTTAAATATAAGATGTTTCTATCGTGTCATTGGACAGTCATGGTACGGAAGCTAAAAATCAAATAGACTTTAAGAAACCGAGAATTATGAGAGGAAAAGAAATTTGGTTAATCCTGCCGAGGATATTTATTCATGCAACCGTTTAAACTGAATTATTAATTCTGACTCATTCAACGGTAGTACTTAATTATTGTGGGATATGAGTCAGAAATTATTCAAAACATTAGAAGCATCTCTTTTTACGTTGTTTAAAGTAGTTGTTAGAGAGCTTCATATTCCAGCATCATGAAAGTAACTTGGGTTTAATTCCCAACGCTAATGAAAATAACTTCAATTGTTAGCTGGAGAAGCTTGGCCTACACTCCTCATTAGCTTAGAGCTATGTCACTGGTATTCTTCGATCCTCGACAAGCTATAACATGTTCTATCTAGGCGCGCTTTGAATTAGGTAGCATGGTAGATCCCAAGCACTAGGGATGAAAGCTTGTTTCTTAGCCCCAGCTATCGAACAGCGTTGCGTCAGATAAGATGATACATAATGAAAATACATATTTCTTTAACGCATTTAGAGATTAATCTATTTAATCATTTTAAGATTACGTAAATCTATCCTTAGAACATTTTTTTATTAACCAAAAGAGTTCGTTTTTCACAATGGATGCTTGTATGTATCTATTCTGTATGGCAATAGTCCTGAAAACTGTATAGTTAATATATTTTCTCCACTATCATACCTCATAAGCTTATACTTTATGAGACAATATCAACATAAAAACATCTTTATATTAGGTACTGAGGTGGGAAGTGCAAATATCTAATTATGCCTCCAACATCCATAGAAATGTATATCATAAATGAGATTATAATCTTTTAATAACCTTATTAGGTGGTGATCATAAAACATGGATTTTTAGATTCGTTCAATATAAAATATTTATAATATAAAATTTCACTACTCAAAGTGATTGTAACTAGGCTTCAAAGTCTTGATTCATGATCTTGGAAATACCCCAAAGATGTGAAGATGAAAATAATTATGAAAACGCATCCACTGGAATACAATAACACATACAGGTGGATACAACAGGCCTGCATGTACAATTTCCGCCAAGATACTGAACTAACACACCTGTACCTGCAGAATACTGTACTCGAGTCATCAGTACCATAAAGCACATTTCTATGCATTGAATATCATCTCCCTTGATATATATATATATATATATTATACTATATATATATATATATATATAGTATATATATATATATATATATTAATAGGTTAAATATGGTATAATATATATATATTATATATATATATTATATATATATATAAATATTATTGTGTTTATGTATGTTGTGTTAATCGGTGTGGGTATTGTTGGAGTTGTAGGCGTATTAGTTTGTTGTTGTTGGATGTGTGCTTGATTTGGTGATTAAATGTTTTGGTATAGTGATAGTGTTGGACGGATATGTCTGTGTATTAGGTGTTATATAGGATGTGAGGGTGTAGTCTCTATATTATATATATATTATATATATATTATTTATATATTATATATAATATATATATATATATATATATATATATTATATATATATATTATATATATATATATATATATATATATATATAATTTATTATTTATTTGTTTATTTATTGCCCCTGGGCTCCCTTATTTGGGGGTTCCAAGTCATTTCAGAAACCCAGCAACCTCCACGGGTGGAGCCACAGGTCTCATAGGGAAGGTGATCTATATTGAATTCTGTAGAGAGCTGTAAGTGGAGGCGTCTCAGCAGAGGTGTTCAACAAGTTTCAGGTTCTGCCAAGCATATCTGGCAGAGTGGGGATGGAGTTTCTTGAGGTTGGAGGCCTTTGTTTGTATTCCTGAAGATCCGGATGATGCTCAGATCTAAAGCCGTTTTCGTTTTAGCATTTTGTTTACGATAAGATAAAATCTAACGCATTTTAAGAACGGTTTCGTGCCAAACCGAATAAATTCTTATTCTTAAAACTTGTTTACAAACATTACAAAAATCAGCTGTTACTATGATTTGACTTCCAGGATTTGGGAGGGTTTATTTAAAAATGAAGAATATTGATGATGTTTCAGAATATTTTAGATTTTTGGAGTAATAAAGAAAAGGAGGAGAGATTATTGCCCTTTCTTCCTTTTATATATATATATATATATATTATTATTATATTTATATATATATATAATTATATATATATATTATAATATATATAATATTAATATATATATTTATATATTATATATATATAATATATACCGTATAATATATATTATATATATATATTATATAATATAATATATAATAATATATATATAAATTATATATATATATATATATATATATATAATATATATATATATATATATTATATATATATATATATAGTACTATTTATCGTAGACCGGAGACCAAGGATAAATGGCTGTCCCAAGGTAAATGAATGACGAAAAAATTGTGAGGACCACACGAGTGGCAGCACTTAGTTATTCTTGATCTCCCAAACATATAACATCACAGAATTGAATAATTGGAACTTTATGATTAGCCATATAAATTAAAAAGAATAAAAGAAAAAGGGGAAAAAGGGATGAGTTAGAAGAAACTAACCTATTGACGAATTTTAAGTAAATCTCTCCTTGACACTGTGTGTAGCACTTCCTTTCTTTTATCTTTTTCTAAGGGCAAGCAATCAGGCGATAGTATTCTCTGACGGTGGTTCCTTTACATCGCGGGACACCGCTACCTATGCTCGCGAAAATGTGCACACTTGATATGATGTTGGATGTGTGAAAGGTCAGTCGGGATAGATGTACGTTTATAAAAAGATGGGTGGGGGGAGACTTTAAATAATGTGTGAAAATAACCTTTTAACCTTTCAATATTTATTTATCACCAAAGAAAATAACCAAGGGATAGCAAAAGAAAATAAGAGTATATATTTATTAAAGAAAATAACTCAGTATATGGTGAATTAAGAAACAAAAATAATAAAGTAATAAACACGTTCCAGTCCTAGAGAAACGCTCTACCGAACCGGAAATAGGAGATAAAATAATAACTGGGATAATTACCAATTAATTTATGAACACAGAAGTCCTATTAGATCGTGAGAGGTGGTTTTTGTAAAACCAACTCTAGGTTAGGGTTATGTATAATATGATAATTTGCGATATGGCTGATGGAATTGGCTCAGGCATAAGTATGTAATTATGGGTATATATTAAGGGTAAATTATATATTTTATAAAAATGATGGCGATTGCTGGTTACAATCTGATTTATAATTTTAGCTGTCTACCAATGATTACAGATTATTATATTTAGACAGATTTATATTATTTATTACTTAATTAAGATAACAGACAACGTTGACTTAACTGAAGTTGCTGTCATTAGTGAGAACCTGAGCTTCATTTAATGCGGGTTTGCTAATATGGTATGCATGATACGGGTGATGGTCTATGTTTGAATCAGGTCAAAAGGGCAAAAGGGGATCGTTTGACTTCAAATAAGCTTTTATCCAAGAGCAGGCAAGGGGACATAATCCATAAGATAAGAGAGAAGCCAAAGCAATGGGCCAAAACAAATATTGCGTCTAAGCAATGAAATCAAGCAATGAAATGATCCAAACACAAAATTTACGTCCATAAACAAAAATGCGTCCAAGCATTAAAATTGAACCAAAAACAAAAACCTGTAATGGAAATGAAAGACTAAATTAATTCCATTACAGTGGGGTCAAAGTGAAGTTAAATTTTTCTTAAAATGTTTAAGAATTTGTCTTATCGAGCGTAAAATTAAGAAGAGGATATTTCATATTGAGAGATGATTTTACATTTAATGGGAAAAGGAATGATAATTATAAATGTCATGCCATGCAACCATACATTTAAAGTTAATGAGCTTACGCCCTATCTGATTAGGCAAATCTGTATGGGGTTTTGCTTAGATCCGTGCAGTTGCAGGACATGAGGGAATATCCCGTTGACCTTGCATAAACATTACATTGCTTTTATATCTTATTTCTTTAAACGCAAGTTTCATAACATCATAGCATCATCAAGCAACCAAAATAATAATCACTCATCAACAGAGTAATTCATATAAAAAGACTCATCCTCATTAACATCCTAAAAAAAATGAATTAAGTTTTAAAATTCTCAATATAAACATCCAAAAGTCGAAAAATGAGAACCTCCTCATCAACAATATCATAAATAGAAAAACGGTTTAATTCTCTATAAAAAAGAAGATATAAAATATTTAATTTTAAAACTGCCTATTTGCTCATAGTTGGCACATGAAAAATAAAATAGCCAAAATAATGATTACACATGTGGGCACTTATTATTCCAGAAGCCAATGCGACAATGTTGTCACAGTACAACAATGAAATTAATTTAACCTCCTGGAACAATTTCAGATATTCACAATTGCATGTCACAATTTGTGAATTTATCTGTAAATGACCACATTTATCACTTTAATATTTAAACCGGGGGCTTAGGATGAATGCTAATCCCCATTACATCCTTCCCCACTAAACTTGGGCCCCACCTCATTTTAAGTTTTTTCACTTAAGAGTGAAAAAGAAAAACTGAGGGTGGTTTGCAAGCTTGCAGGTTATATGAGATGCCATAATAATGCAATTTCAAAAAATTTGCAACATACATGATACACCTGTAAAACAACTTTCTTTTACAAGGATTTCTTACAAATTTATATAACCATGTAATATGCAATAGTTACCCAGAATAATTACACACAAAGAATAATTTTTAATGACAATTAACAATATAAGGTTGATTGTTTACCACACTCTAGAAATATAACAACAAAATATAACAAAAACAGCGCACTGAACACAAAAGCATTAATAAAGCATTGAATACTATCACTTTAAAAATCACAGAGTTCACAGAAGTACAGAAGCAATAAGCATCCCTTTATGGTTCGTGCGATCTATCTGTTCCATGATAGAATAATGATTATCCTTTTTTTTTAAAGTCCGCTTTTCAATGCGGTACGGTACAGTAATTGACACTTATTACTCTATTAACACCACAATTGTTTCGCGAAAGCATAAACACTAAGCAACATCCTTTTATTGTTTTCATGCAAAAGCATTAACACTGCAATATCCTTTTATTGCTTCATGCAATAGCATGAACACTATAATGAACACTATAACAAGCTAACAAGCAATTTCTCACATGGTGTTGTGTGTAAAAAAGTGTGGGAATAGAGTGGATGCCACCATTTAAAAAATAAAAGTTATGAAAATGATATTGAAATTTTATAGACGATACTTTACATGCACAATGACGAACATGAAATAATTTTTTTAAATACCATTGCAACATCACATTACGTCCTACGCACGAACCATCATGTGTGTTTTCGAAAAAAATAATTACAAAAGTATTTAAATCTTATTTTAGCCATTTTATTTATTTATAGTTTTAACACACAAGCACACAATTTATCAAAAAAAAGATTATCTTTAAATAAGATATTCTTTATCAAAGGAGACTTTTTCTTAAGAAGAAAGAATATTTATGAAATTCACTTGATAGAATCAAGAATAAAATTCTTTGATCAAGCGGAATTATCCTTTGGAGAGAATTATTTTCCCCTTGAGTAGAAATTTTTTTTAAGGGCATATATTTGTACTCTTGCAAGAATTCATTTTCATAGTGTCATCATTCATTGTCGTTATCTAGCTCCACTGTTTGAGTGCGCAGGAGATAGTTGAAATGCGATACCTCCAAGACAGATGAATGTAGCACGGTTCATTTGTGAAGGGGCAAGCACCCATGAATAATTGGCTTGCGGATTATTTATAGATACATGAACGGTATCTTGTATATTGTCAGCAAACTTCCATGAACTTCAGGGGTATGGTAACTGACCATGGTATTTCAACAGGACGAAGCTTCTTCTGATTGTCTCCCTGAAGTTTGCTACTTTTACGGAATGCTCTTTTGAGAAACGAAACGACGACTTCTCTTACTTCTAGGTGTCTGTCTACCGTTCCATATAGACACATGGCGAAGCACTTGTATAAAGCGTCACCACCCCCAGGTATTTCTAATTGGAAGAAACCATCCGGGATGTACTCAGTGTGCGGTACGGCTTCTTCGTCTGGGTTCAACTCATCAGCTACAGGGGAACGGGACAGAGCATCGGCTACGACGTTAGTTGACCCCGACAGATGTCGTATCTCGAAGTCGAACTCATCCAACTCCTCCATCATGCGAGCTAGGCGTCCATCTACGAGACTCATATTTTGGAGGTATATTAGGGGCATATGGTCTGTGAAGATTATGAATTTAGTTCCCCGGAGAAAGGGTCTAAGTGATCGGACGGCCCAACGCAAAGCAGTGAGCTCTTTGTCAATGACGCCGTAGTTACGTTGGGCACCACTAAACGTCATTGAGATGAAAGCTATAAGCCTTCTTTCATCGTTTTGGAGTTGGGAAAGACACGCTCCGGCCCCAATTTCGGAAGCGTCTACATGAAGTTCTAGAGAGAAGCTTCAGCGCGGCTATAGTCGGGCGAATCCCAAAGTTTTTGCGGTTTAGCCAAAGCCGATATCTCAGCTCCCTCAAAGGCCGTTTGTCGCATGCCTGGAGTCCAGTTTATGCAACTCTTCCACCGGATTTGACAGACAATGGGCTTGCTTATCTGGGAACAGTTCGGGATGTGACGTCTATAAAAAGTTCACCATTCCCAGAAACTGTCGCAGATGTTTGACGTGGAAGGTGTGAAGACTCCAAGCACCTTTTACGTTTTCCAGGCAGTCGGAGAATGCCCTGCTGTGGAAATACGCATGGTCCAAAAAACTCCACTTCGGTGCGGCATGGAGGCGCGTTTTTGCAGCTGATTTGTAACCGTTTGTTTCCGAAGCAGTAGAACTGTTTCTAAAGTTGAAAGGCTGCTCCTACAACGGTTTCACTCATTAATAGAGATGTCGTCAGCGTACACCATCACCTTGACCATGTATCTCCTGACAATGCCAAACATCATACCGCGTTGAAGGTCGCCGCGGCCTCTTGACACGAAGGCATTTTCAGGTACTTCAATTGGGAACAACGGGCCGTAGAAAAGCCGTTTTCTCAACGCTTTCGGCCTCCATCGCCACCTGGTAATAAGCCGCGAACATAATCGATAGCTGGAGAAAGTAGTGTATCCCAAACATGTATATTACCATATCGATTAAGTTGAGAAGCGCGGAATGCAGCTCCGTTTTGTCTGATTTTGTTAAGTTTCAGGTATCGATACAAAATCGAAGTTTAGCTACCGTCCGCTTTCCTGACCGGAACTACAGGAGCCGGAAATAGGTGAGACTTACTGGACGATGATGTTTTGCTTCCCAGCAAACTCTCGGCTAATTTGCTTTCTTCGATTTCTTGCAACGGCCCTTGAAATCTACGAACGGGGATTCGGACAGGACGTGAGTTAACTCAAGCTTCGCATGGTGTGCGTTATATTAGGTTGCTTACGCACCACATGCGTGATCCCAAAAACTAGAGTAGGACTGATGCTCAATAGGAATCCATCACTACTTTCGCTTTGCCTTCTATCACTTATGGTGCAGCCCTCAGAAAACAAAATTCCTGTTCTCTATTCTGTCCCCTGGCTGCGCCAAACTTCTTACATTGCAACAAAGTCATCTCAGGGACGGTGTTCACCGGATGTTTTGATCCGTATGGAGAATCATCTCTTCCTGAAGAGGCATTAACATGCCTATTAACGGTATTTCTCCGGTATATATAGGTTTTCAGAAGGGTTGAATGACAGCTATGTGGCTGGGAGATGCCAAGTTCAAAATTCCTGAAATAGGTAAGACAGTCTTCTCTGCGACTCCTTGGAACCCAACCAAGGACAAAGGTGTATTTTGTGGCCCTTTTATTTCCACCATTTTACATGAGTGAGGGGGAATACTAATGGAGCAGACGTTTACACATTTATAAAAGGGAATGTTGGAACTTTCGTCTTTGGCTATAGCCTGTATGACTGTACCTTCCCGGCGTAGTAACTGCCTGGTAGTAAGATCAGGAAGGAGTTCGTTCTCTTTTAAGGCTACGGCTCCTAAAACGACCGGAGCAGGCATTAGTTCTGCAGGAACAATCAAAAAGATGATAGGTTTAGAAACCCAAGTATGGCCAAAAAAATATAAAGGAGTCTCCATGTACTGAGTGACTGGAGCCGTGTGGTCACGCGCCTAGACCACGAATGGCGATAATTCCAATTTCAGCAGCGAAGTCGGGTATCGGGAAATGTTTAATACTTTTCAACTTAAGTCGGCAACAATAAGACTTACAGGATGCCTCGCTATCGATTCATACTAGCCCGAAATAACTTGAATCTCGCTTGGGACGGTAAGCTACAGAAATTGCATCAGGGCATCAACTGGAACTGGTTTACAACTTTACCTGGACTGTTCCGCATGCTTTACAGATCAGTAGACGTTAGGAAGTTTCCAAAATTAGGATCGTCACTAACGCATTTTTGTGTACTACCAGCAGCGGAGGTGATTGCAGTCTAATCACTACGGGAACGTCTCCATCCAGGGGACTCACTTACTGGGGCCAGACCCAACGCGTTTAAAGGCGGCTGAACACGTCTTCATGCGCTACCTTTACAATTGGCCCTCTACGAGTGGGACTTTGAACAAGCTGTCACAAGGATCCAGGAAAACGCCGTCGAGTCCTTTTTGTTGGTTTTCTTCAGTTGTGCGACCGCCGACTGTTCCTTCTTTGAGCGTTGGACTTTCCATATATAAACCTTATGGACGGGAACGGTTCTACGTGCAATAATCTACTGAGAAGAGACTTTTTTTCGATCCTTGCTTTAGGAGCGTCCTAGGAAGCTACACCTCATAACCAGAGTGATGCGGCCACCACAGAACGGGCAGGTTGAAAGCTCTGGGAGTGGAGGCGAGTGACTGTGGAACGGGCGGATCCTACATTCTATCTGAACGTGTTTTTTATGGCTCCCCTTTCGTTCTTATCAGTAGCTACAAATTCCTGAATTGTGTAGCGAATCCTCATTGAACTGTGTCTCTTTCTTCTCACAGAAAATCACAAGACGATGACTTTCTTCTTCATCTCGTGCATCGTTATTGTGAGAAGAGGTGTAGTGCTTTACGCGTCACTGGCGGCAATCACGCGCGATCATCACAGGGACGACCACACCGCGATGGTTTTCTTTGTGAATCGCGCCATTTGAACGACTGGTGACGAACGAGATTGATGAAACGACGGGCGCGTTTTGGAAGTGGTGAGTAGACTTTTCCGTATCCTGAACCTAGTTTCTGATCCAGTAGGATGCAGAAGCTGTTAATATTGTTATCACGACTGGGTATTCGTCAGCTCATCTCTTGTGGTGTTTACTATGACTAGATTTCTTTGAGTATGAATCATGAGAGATGGAATTGGGATAGTGATCGTTGTCTCTTTCTAAAGAGTCAGCAAAACTCACGATCTTTTCCCATGAGACTCTGATGTTTGTCTCATTCTCTATTATCTTAATATATTCACGGACGCTCCGTTCGATATCTGGCGGAAGACTACATAAAAATGCAGTCCTAAGGGACTCGTGTTTCCGCATATCGATGCCGTTATATGCGCGTCGCGCTAAGCGTTCCAAACGAAGAGCATACATTCGGATTGTTCCTTATTGTCTAGACGAAGCCGAACGTGATAGGCGTGCAACGCGTACTCGTTTCGACGTTTCTCTTCATTGTAGAACCATGCTATTAGAGTGTCACGGACGGAAAAATAATCACGATCATCTTTGGAGATTAGCTTATACAGCTGGCGGAAACGACCTTCCAGCTGCCTGCCAAGCAATCTGAGCCATTGATGATGTGCATTGGGGTAATGAAGCTGACAATATGCCTCGAAATCTTCCAGGTAGACAAGAAGATCTTGTTCAGCTTCGTAATTATATCGACCGGGATCGACAACCTTCACTTTTTGTGAATTTTTTAATAGTTGGACTAAGAGTGAGATAGCATCTTCCAACAGATCTATACGTTTCTTAATTTGTGGACCTGAGTACATTTCAGGTTCAGGAGACTCCGGTCTTCTTACTAAACGTTGGGATCTCCTTTGAGGCTGTGATGTATATTGAGGGTCATATGATCCATAACTATTCCGGTCGACATGGTCAAAAGGGGAATAAGAGTAAGATTGGCGTTGTTCTCTGAGGGATGGCTCTATTCTACTCACGGGGTTATACTCCCGTTAATCCCTATCTAACCCAACAAGTCTATTAGTGTGAGATGTTATAAATGGCTATCTAGAAAGGTTGAGTATATCTAATATTAGAGTCATCATAATTGTGGGAACTTTGTGGTCTTTGAATTAACTTACTTCCCCTTTTATGGAACGAGTTTTTAGGGATTTCATTCTTGATATTGAATTTTACGTTGATCACCCGGATTATGATGAGATCGAGGGGCATACTGGGAAGCATCCTTCTCATAGAGAGACAAATTTTTCATTAAGGAATGATCGCGAAGGTCGAACTTCTTGGCCTTCAACGAGGGGTTATTTACAAGGAGACGTGATCATAATTTTTACGAGCTATAGCTTCAGCTTTTTCTTTTTGCGAAGCCAAAGACTCATGTAGCTTTTCCAGATATGGAATGACAATAAGCCATCATCAACGTTCAGAGTTAGAAGCAGACTGGCCTATATCATCCTGTATTCCCACTGTAGGATTGCCTGTATGGTGCATGTGGTGCGGCTGTGAACCATGTGCTTTTCTTTAATTTGGGATGGTTCAATGCCAGCCGCAAAAAGATTTCAACAACAGGGGGTTTCTCAGATTTATGAGGTCGACCCCACTGTGGTTCTATCTCATCCTCATTGGGTGGAATATTGCTTCCATGAGGATTTAAGGGACCTGCCAAACATGTGGCCTTTCAGGGTATGTGGTTTCCACATACTTGGGAGTTATCATCTCTAAAGGCTAACAAAGTTTTGTGAGCGTGAGGTTTGCTATGTTTCATCACCCTCCTGTTGTTTAGAGTCTTTCATTTTTATGATTTTTAATTTTATTCACGAACACCACCCACACCCATCCCACCGGAATCCCCAATATCCTGACTAGCCAGGAATCTTAGATTGGACATCATTGTAGATTAGGGCTGCCAGTGCTAAGTGGTATGTGTTTTATAGAGAGGCAGTTACGACAGCTCTCTGAGCAATCTAAAAAAGAATGCGATATGGTTAAGAAAACGAGAAATTAAAGTATAGACGATATGATCGTTGATTAAAGCATTGAGCAATGCGCACGCTTCTGCCGACGGAGAATACAGTGTTGCCCTGTTCTGGCGCCAAATCAATTGGGGCTATGCAGGTAACGGAGACCAGAGATAATGGCTGTCCAACTGGAAGAATGGCAAGACGCCACGAATTGTGCCAGGACACGATGAGCTTGCACACTTAGTTATTCTGATTCTCCAGAACATTATACATCACAGATTGATTAATGTTGGAACTTGAATGATTAGCCATATAAATTACAAAAAATAAAAGCAAAAAGGCCGGAAAAACGCGGATTGCAGTTAGCAAGAAACTAACCTACTTGACGCAATTAAGTAAAATCTCTCCTTGACATGCTGTGTAGCAACGTTCCTTCTTTTATCTTTTCTAAGGGCAAAGCAATCAGGCCATAGTATTCCTGCACGCCCTGTTCCTTACTATCGCCGCGACACCGGCTACTATGCTCGCTTAAATGTGCACACTTCTGATTATGATGTTTATGGTGTGAAAGCCGTTCAGTCGGATTAGATGTACGTTTATCTAAAAGATGGGTGGCGGGGAGACTTAAATAATGTTGTGAAATAACCTTTTAACCTTTCGAATATTTATTTATCACCAAGAAAAGGGAAAGAAATGTCCAAAAGAAATATAGAGTATAAAATTATTAAAGAAAATAACTCAGTAATAATAATCTATTAAGAAAAATATAACTTTTTTTTTTTTTTTTTGTGGGTTTTTTTTTTTTTTTTTTTTTTTTTTTTTTTTTTTTTTTTTTTTTTTTTTTTTGTTTTTTTAAAGTAATACATTTATAAGTACAGAAACGCCTCTACGAACCGGAAATAAAAAAGGAGATAAAATAATTCTCGAATAATTACCAATTAATTTATGAACACAGAAGGTCCTATTAGCAGCTGTGAGAGTGTTTTTGTGAAAACCAACTCTAGGTTAGCGGTTATGTATAATATGCATAATTTCCGATAGGCTGATGGAATTAGGCTCAGGCATAATGTAGTAATAATGATGTATGTATTTAAGCGATGTTATATGTTTATTGAAATTGCATTCACAATGGCTGATTACAGTCTGATTTATAATTTTAGCTGCCTACCAGTATAAATATAGTTTATATTTATATTTTATTCAAGAAAAACAACGTTAGACTTAACTGAAGTTGCTGTCATTATGAGAACCCTAGCTTCATTTAATGCGGGTTTGCTAATATGAGTATTGCCATGATACGGGTTGATGCGTCTATGTTGAATCAGGTCAAAAGAGGCAAAGGGATCGTTGACTTCAATAAGCTTTATCCAGAGCAGCAATAGGGACATAAATCCATAAGCATAGACGAGAGCCAAACAATGACGCCAAATCAAATATTGCCTGCTAAAGCAATGAAATCAACAATGAAATGATCCAAACACAAATACTATCCATAAACAAAAATTGGGATGCAAGCATTAAAATTGATGATCGAGTGGAAAAGATGCTGATGCGAAATTGAAATGAAAACTAATATTAATCCATCCATGGTTCATTGGAATTAAATTTATATGATTTTAAATAGCTTTAAGAGAATTATGCCTTTAAGGAGCTTAAATTAAGAAGGATATTCATATGCAGAGTATGATTTTACATTTAATAGGGAAAAGGGACTATAATATAAATTCATGCCATGCCAACCATTAGCATTCAAGCTTAATGACTTACCCCTATTCTGTATTAGGAAATCTGTATAGGGTTTTTGCCTAAGATCCGCTGCGTTTGAGACAGCCAGATCGTTAATATCCCGTTGACCTGCATACAACATTTACATTTGCTTTTATATTCTATATTCTATTAATATTATTTTCATATTATATAGCATTATTTAGCAACCAACATTAATAATGTAGAATTTAGGTATATACAATACAAATATCACTTAACCTGAATGAGCAACCATAAGGTTACATGAATTTAACAGGTTAAAGCTTCCAATATAAAATATACAAAAATTGGGAAAATGGAGAAACTATGAAAAACATATCATTAAGATAGAAAAACGTTTATGTCTCTATAAAAAAAGAGTAAAAATATTAAAATACTAACTGCCTATTTGCTCATAGTTGGCACATGAAAAATAAAATAGGAAAATAAGATACACGTGCTGGCCACTGTATTATTCCAGGAAGCCAATGAGACAATGTTTGTCACATACAACAATGAAATTAATTAACCTCCTGCGCAACAATTTCAGATATGCACAATTGCATGTCACAAGTTGCTGAATTTTATCTGTAAATACCACATTTTATCACCTAATATTTAACCGCGGGTAGGATGAATGTATATCCCCACTTATATATATATATTATATATTATATATATATATACTAGATATATATATATATTATATAATATATATGTATATATATATATACTATATATATATAAATATATATATACGGTATATATATTAGTGCATGACGTATTATATCGTCATCGTCATCGACAAAATCGGCATATTTTTTTTTTAAAATTGTCATCGTCATCGGCAAATCTTCGCGATTATTTTGCCGATTAAGTTAAACAAATATTAGAATTTTGAATAATATTTAAAATCAATAATAATATAATAATAATAATAATAATAATTTATATATATATTTATATATACTATAGTATATAATATATAGTATATTATATATATATATACTATATAATATATGATTGATATATATATATACTGACTATTATATATATATATATATAGTAGTATATATATTATAGTATATAATATATATATATATATATACCTAAATATACCCATTGCTAAACCAACATTTTATTAAGCACTGTAGGGTCGAATGGTAGTAAATAAAATCTAGCCGTATGCGTATGTATAAATCATCCCACACACAAAATTTCAACATGATCATCAAAATGCTCAATCACTTTTTTCGATGTAAAAAACTTAAAAATCGTCCAGCAGCTTTCTTATTTTACATTTTACAAATGACTCCAGGAAATCGAACATCGGTTCAAAGCTCTCTACTAAACCTCTACTGTGTAAAAATATTTTGCGCGTTAAATGTTAATCAGACATATTTGATAATTCAACCTTACTTTTCTCAATACATGACAAAATAACAATACGCTATGCATAATCCATCTGACAAAATACACATGATACCTTTACCCTTACTTGTTTCTATATCCAGCGCAGCCACAGACTGAAATTAATAACACGTGAATCATATTTACGACTAACAACTAAATCTTACTTAAGACATCAATACCCAAATAATTCCCATTTCTGCAATCAAACAATCGTGTATTGAGGGATGCAAGTATTTTAATATGTCTTTAATTACGTAAACAGTCAAACATTTTTTTAAAGATATCCGAAGCCTAGTAATCTAGCCCAACTCTATATTAAGCAGAAAGTGAATGATCACGAAATTCTACCTAGTGCTTTATAAACATACTCATAACTAGTATCCTCTCACACCATCGATTTTGTCTCACGCTGGTTATTCCAATTAATGTCTACGCATCTTACTTGCGGATTCATGCTCTCCTCTTATGATCCACATATAATTCTCCAATCGTTAAAATCACCTGCTGAAAAAACAGCAGTATCATCAGCATAGAAGGCGCAACTACAGCGGACGGATAACAAAAATAATAATTCAGCAGAGTAGGGCTACAATAAACAAATGTGAAACTTTATTCTATTTGCGCGTTCTTGGTAATTCACGCTGGGAAAGGAAATGTGTCTGAAAAAACGCCCACTACCACTTATCTTTTAGCCTAGAGAAATGCTATATGTCTTGATACCATCTGGCGCAAGCTCAACGATAGTTGTGTTTCAGAATAGAGGTCTGCACCATTTGGACCCTAATTTTATACTATGCATATATCGTTTATGTCGAGTACTGGCAACCCCTTGCTAAATGATAACTCATCACACGTAGCGTGCAAATCAGTCAAGTACGAAAGAAATTATTACCTTCAAAAGGAGTAATATTGCAAATTTCTTAAGTTATAAATTTGAAAAAGCTCATTCAACTATTTCTCAGTACTAAAACTTATGGCACCTATGAAACTCAAATTATCGTAACAATACTCAAATTTATGGGCTTGTCACAAGTTTCATCAATGGTTTCTTTCAAATTTTCACTTCTGTTTTGCTTTTCAATGTGGATTTCAGTAGTAACAATGTTTGACTCAACTGTGCTGGGACTTGGTCCAGAAAAACTAAAAATTTGAGTTATTTTGGGAAAATTTTTTAACTGTTCATCTAATTTTGATTTTTTTTCTATTACCAGTTTGCGTTTTTGGTCACCACTTATATAATTTCTACCGCTCATTTTGAGTCTAGGCTTAGAGGGAGAAAGCAATAATGCTGAATACGTTTGGTTGAGAGAGCAGCAGGGAGATAGGAAAAATGTGAGATCGCCAAGCCTAGAAAAATTGGGCGTGTTGATTTGTCACTGTTTTAAGTAAGACTGAGTTAACGTTTGAGTTCTACTTATAACATCACAAAAGGTTAGAATGATATCAAAATCTTAGGAATGTTCTGGATTATTTATATTTAAAATAATAGAGAATAATATTGAAAAAAAATTCAAGCCCATGAAGTTCTCCTCAGACCACGAAATCGTAAAACGCACTAATATAATATACTGTGGTTAATAGATAATTATTAGATGACCGAAAATGTGTTGTGATTAGCTATGATCGGAAAGGTAATCATTAATGAGGAGAGCACGGAGATAGGAAGGATTATATGCACAAATTCTGCTATATGAGTGCAGTTAGTGTCAGTAGAGATATTATAGAGAGCTATATGGTTAATATAATTTTTGTAATTGATATATATAATATATAATATAATATATTAATATATATATAATAATATATATAATATATATATATAATATATATATATAATATAATATATATAATATATAAATATATATTATCAACGTGATAATATATAGTGAGTAATATAGTACGTAGATAAGTATACTAAGTAATAAGTGATATAAATTAAGATTTAGAAAAGGTCAAAATGTTTATTATATGAGTTGCAGGTTAATTGGTTGCCGACATATTGAATCCATCTGAGTAATATAATATATATGATTATTATTATATATATATAAATAGATATAATGAATAATTAAATAAATACAATAAAGAACGCTTAAATGTTGAAAAGAGGATAACTAATATTTATTTACTGAGTAGAAATAGATAATCTGAATTATATTAGTTTTGTAGATATATATAATATATAGTACATAATAATAAAAAATGATAAAAATTGACTCTATTATATCAAGTATATATTTCATACTTATTTTTAAAATTATCTGCCCATTACAAAGGAAATTTTTATTTTTTTTTATTAAACACTGGTTAAGTGAAATGAAGTTAACCACTAACGTTTTAGTCCAGCAAACAACAAAGAAAAATTTCAATGGACAGGACAAGAACAGACAAAGATGGCTACCACCACTTGTCAAAAAAATATGGAGGGGTTGTATACTCTCAAATTTAATAGATTTCACCCACTTCAATATAAAGCATGAAACACACTCCTACCGCCTAATAATCTATGCACCGCACATGGAACCGACAGCTTTATATGTGAAGAATTAAATGTCAACTGGTAAAAAAAAAGTAATGAATTTAGTAGAATAAATACACGAGTATGAAGATATAGTACAGTAAGAGAATGAAAAGTACAACAAAATCAAAGTAAGTAAGAAAAGAAATAAGTATATAAGGTTATTAAGTGCTAAATATAGATTTTTAAACATTACTTGACAACTTTAATCTTTATGCATACGGGTTTAAAAAAAAAACTTTGGCAACTTTAATCTCGCGATCTCATTTTAAAAAAAAAACAAACTTCTTAAATGTAAAAATTCAGCGAAAAATTTATGAAGCTAAAAATAGCGCATTTCGTTAAGTAGCGAACCACTGCAAAACCGTACAATATACGTAGACCTGGCATAGTTATACACAATGTCTATAACACCATAAATACTAATCTATATGCGACAAGAATACTATATAACAGCACCTATTTGTGCCATATAACGAATAATGGCACGGTTAATCTACGCTAAATGCATATAATATATATTAGTGATTAGCTGTACGATATATATAATAATATAAATTTATATATCGATATCTATATTAATATAATATCAAATTTTTAGTAATATCAATGATACTATGTACTGAATTTATATTGTTATTTGAAAAGAACGACAAAAGTATATCTACTAGACTCGTCTAAATATTGTCCTTTTTGGCTATTCTTTTTCCTAAATATCGTTAGAGATAATTCCGCAGTCAATTAGATAGCCTCTGTAATTTAAAGTCTTCTTAGTCGGTCCAAATTTAATTAAGTTAAACTGCCTTTTTTCACAAAATACCAAAGAAAAATATATTGCCTGCAACAAAAAACTAAGTGATTAAGGTTACACCTCGAAGCAACTGCCGCTAGCAAATAAACAAAAGGAAGAAAATAAAGACCAATCCATGTAAGGATATGTGACACTATACCAAGGGCACGCCATAAAGTTGACGAAAAGACCTGGGCTAACATCATGACTCAAGTAGTAAGGCGAAGAAATAAGTAAAGATTATATAAGAATAGGTAGAGAGAATAAAAGAAAATAAAACGAAGAAGGTAAGGAAGAAGGAAGAGAAGAGAAGTATTTAAACTTCTTTGTCCTCACAGAATGACATGAAGAAGGAAAAACCAATTGCTCCAAATAAAATAACAATGAAAGAGAAAATTGAAAAGCGGGGAATCAAGGAAGAAAAAAAAAAACTGATGATAGCAAAGGGGAATTGCAGTGATAGAGAGACGCTCACAAGTGAAAAAGACTGATAAGAGAAAAAAAAAAAAGAGGTACACCAGAACAGAAAAACAAGTTAAATATAAAAGACGTAGACTCTAATTGAAAAAGGAACACACGCCCTATGAACTCGACCTGCTCCCAAATAAGAAGGGAAAAGCCCGGAGAGAAAAAAAGAATGTAAAAAACGCACGGAGCACACCTACCCACCTAAGATAATGAGAGCAGTTACTCCATTGACATAATGGGCGATAGACAATGAGACCTTGAATGTAGCGAGATACAACTGAGAAAATGAGAGGAAAGTTCTCACATTTAAAACAGAACTTCCAAGTTCTTTGAATAGGCCGCTACGCTATAGCAACCGTAATATTATTTAAGCATGAAAGATATTATAATAATATAAATATAAATAAGATAATGTGAGGTTTCCAAGACATTTTTTTTACTTCATGTTAATTAAGGCTAAAGGAGATTGATATATTGTCAATCAGAGGAGAGATTAACAGCACAGACTACAGTCGAGACAGGCAAAGTATATAGCAATAGTATTTGAAGGAAAGGAGATTTTAGAAAAGTTGTCTGAGTTTTTATAAAAGAAATTGATTTACACAAAGTTAATTTCTATCCATTTAGCGAAGAGATTATGATGAAATAAAATCGGAGAAAAGAATTAGAGAAACGAAGAGACGCAATATTCTCAGAGAAGTAAAAATGGAGAGTAGAGAATTGATATGATGATTAAAATGCATACGTAATGAAGGGTCGCAGTCATACGTGAAACGAAGTTAGATATTAAGAGTTAGAGGCTGTGAAGGTGAGAGATTCATTAATGCAAATAAAAGTAGATATTAAAGTAGGAGATAAGACAGAAACCTGAGTTAAGGAACACCACTAATGACAGAGAAGATTAAAGAGTCGCCCACAACATAACAGCAATATTGCAGCGATTGCAAAGATAAGACTATTATAATATAAGTAAGCAAGCATGAAAGACAGAAACCAAAGGAAGGGCGCAGCTTGCGAGAAGCAAATGACTGTGACAATATTGCATCAATAACTTACCAGTCAAATGATTTTGGATTAATGTCAAGCGAGCCTAACTTCACCCAGTCTTATAAATACTACCCGTAGTCCTAAGCAGCTGAAAAAAAAAATAATTTATATCGCCAGAGATGCATTCGTGCAACGAGCAGACACGCTTACTGGCGATCGGAAGATGATGAGCTTTTCCAGATGATAATCTAAGAAGTGAGTGAGAGTTAAGCGAGTTATCAAAGATCTTAGATAAAATTCTAAAGTGAGTATAAGCCTACAGGAGCACATAATTATATGAAAGGATTGCACAAGCGGACTTCCATATTGCGGAAAGGTTGACATGTGAGAGGTTCCACACACTGAGCGGAGGAATTAAAGCTGCCTAGTAGATGAACATATAGAGAAATAATAAATAGTTGACTAAGGGGCAAAATGAGAATTTATCACTTATTTCAGTTATGTAGTGAGATTATAGAATCTTAAAGACCAAACACATAAGTATCAGAATCGAAATATAAAAGGAGGTAAAAGCAATATTTAAAGAATAGCTTGATAGACGAGATGAAAGATATTATGTCACAGTAGAGATAAACCAAGGAGAGAGAGATAAGAAAGCGTACTGAGTCGACATTATATATTAATTCTTCCTTTGCATGATAAGCCAGCACTTTAGCTCGTTGAAGAGGAATCATTGAGCAACAGATTATTCTAGCTGAATAAAATTAGCGAGAGTATAGAGAGAGAGAGAGGAGAGAAGAAGAGAGAGAGAAGAAGTAAGATAAGAGAAATACTAAAAAGAATAAAGATAACAGTGATAGGAGCGAGAATACACATAAGAGAGTAGAGGAGAATTATTTTATTCACACTATACCGATAGAGCGTACTGATCTCTAGCTGAATGCCAGAGGAAAAGCACTAGAAGAAATATTAATAAGATTCGAACCATGGGAATTGAGTAATAGAAGATATTAGAGATTAAAGTGAGATGATTAGAATAGAAGAATGAAGAACACGAAAAATTTATTTCTGGAATGATTAACTTAATTACACTAAGCAATTATATAATTCATTTTCACATCAAAAGAGTTATTTGTTGCTATGATAATCTTTCAATGTCTTATGAAATATCTTCAATTGAGCATACCCAAGAGTTATTAGAACTTGGTAGTTTACCTGAAACCTTACATTACTGTCTCATGCATTCACTAAATATTTATTATATTTAATATACAATTTATTTACAGTATAACTAACTTGATACCTAATAATATATTAAAATATAATATATTATACATATATATATAATATATAATAAAATAAATAATATAAATATATTTTTATATTATATATTATACAAATATAATAAATATAATATATAGAAAAATATATTATTCTACGTTCTTATATTGCCATAGATATTTTAACATCTCATCAGATACCCAACTCAAATTTATTTTAATATATACCTCTGTATAATATTATAATATATACACTACTATAAATTAATAATATAATACCTATATAATATATATATATATATTATATATAGATATATATATATAATATATAATATATATATATCAATATATAAATATATAATATATATATATATATATATAATATATAATAAATATAATATTATATATATACTAATAATTAATATATATCATAATAAATATAAGTATAATATACTTATATATATATATATCAAATATATTATATTTTATATACATAAATAAATAATATATAATATATATATAAATATATAAATATATATATATATATATAATATATATAATATATATATATAAAAAATAATATTATATATATAAATATATATAATAATATATAAATATATATATAATATATATATTAATATATAATATTCAATAAATATATACTATATTATGTATATATATATAATATATATAATAATATATATATATAGTATATATAATAAACATATATATAATATATATATATATATATTAGTGTGTGGTTAAAGACGAAAACGTATCTCATGTAAATATAAAAATCATATTATATATAAAATATATAATATATAATATATATTATATAATATAAATAATATTATATATATATAATATAGTATAGATATATATATATATATCCTAAATCTTTACATTCTTCTTAGCCATGTTGAAGACTACTCAGTCAAAAATGCAAGAGGATGATCGAGGGTTCTAAGAATTTCTTGATGGTCATGACGAAAGAAGTATCACAATTTTGATTTAAGGGTGTCTCTTAGCGTCTTCATTACATTTTATAGAATTCATGGCAAAAACAATATCATTTTTTTCAACATCAGTAACACTCGCATCAAAAATTGAAAGTGAAAACTTTTCTACTGATAAATACCAGAGATGTGACTTAAATTTTGCAGCTGCTGTTTTTTTAATATGTGGATTGTGATAGTGATAGACACTTTTCCAGATGCTCACCATCTACATAACTTACACTTGAGGTTGTCTCTCACTCACAACATAAACCTTACACTTATCAACGTTTACTTTCTAAGATCATCCCCTGTCCACCCCCACCTCGAATTCTTTCATAACCCCATCCATGTACAAATTGAATAACCAGATAGACATAACACATACATACTTCACTCACCTATTAATGTTAAACCAATCACTTTGACACTATTTATTTTTACACACTCTTCACTATCGTCATACAAACTTCTGATTCCGAAGCCTACCACCATAACCATATATCACTAACACCGCCATAGAGCTTCCCTATTTAACCTTACAATTCGTCATGTTGCAAATCCATAAACCTAAAAACAATTATTCTTTCTCCTCCAGTCATCTCCCAATCATTTTTTGATTAAAAATTTGATCCAAACATCCCTACCACTCCTAAACATACCTTGTCTTCACAATCAGTCTTCAGTCACTAGACGTACTCTTTCAAAGCATACACCTACCTATACATCTTCCCTACAACACTCAATAAACTAATTGCCTCCTATAATACCTACAGTTACCTCATCCCCCTTACCCTTATATAAGGTACATTATGTCTCTCCTCACAATCCCTCAGAACTATAAACTCTATAAACGTTCTACACTAAACTTCCAAATCCAAATCAATCACCATCTGCCTTCTATATAAATATATCTATATAATATAATATTATATTATATATATTATATATATATAAAATTAAATTATATATATATAAATATAATTTATTATATTAAAAATATATATATTTATAATATTCCGTGAAAAAAGTACTACAAATACATATTTAAGAAATAATAATAATTCGTAGAAAATGAAAAAAAATAATATAAACTGCAAGTTAAAAATGCCAAAATTACTTGCAAGTACTTTGCAAAGTTCAAGTACCAAAAGGCAAATACACAACAGTATAGCCAATTACACTGTGGTTTAGATACATGCAATACAATATACAACATAAGTACTCAAAAAATGAACTTAAATACCAAGGATAAGTATCTTGTACTTACCCAAATCCTGATATATATATATATAGTAATAAATAATAATAATATAATATATATAATATATTTATTAATATATATATATATATTATATTATATATATAATATAATATATATATATTATAAAATTATTATTAAATATATATAATAATTATAATATGTAAATATAATATCATAATCATATATATAACATAATATATAATAAAATATATATCTATTATATAATATTATATTATTATAAATACATATATATAATATAAAATAATACTATATATAATATATAGTATATATATAATATAAAATATATATACATGATATTATGATATAATAATAATATTAATATAATAATATATATAAATATAAATAATATATATAATGTATAATAATACTAATATAATATATATATAACATTATAATTAATAAAATATATAAATACATAGTATTAAAAATAAAAATAATATTATATATAATATAATGATATAACAAATATATAATAATAATTAATTATATAATAATATATATAATATATAATATATATAGTACATAAAAATACACTTATATATATAATATATATAATATATATAATATATATATATAATATAATAAATATAATATATATATATATAAATAAATTATATATATATATAATATAAATATAATTATATATATATATAATATATATTTATATATATTAGAATATATAATATATATATAGATATATGACAAAACTATATTATAATACTATATATAATATACAATATAATATAAAATATATATATTATAAAATTTATAATGATATATATAATATATAATATATATATATATATAGTATATTATATATAATATTATATATAATAAATAAATAATTAGATATATATATACTACTATTATATAATAATATATATATTTATATATAAGGGTGAGTCAAGAGAATTTATTTCCCCCGGTTCGCGCCTCAACGCGCAGCTTCGAACCTTCAACGTACACTAACATAAGAATAATAATAATTAATAAGAAATAAAATAATATAAGGAAAGAAAAAACATCAATTAAAATAAGAAAAGATATAATCAAATGAAATAAAAGAATAATAAAATAACATAAGAACAAGAACAATAACAAAAGAATAAAAATTATTAGTTTATAGAGAAATAAAAGAATAAAGAATTAAAAGATTTGAAAAAT
>JABUQX010078938.1:0-10000 GCA_015478945.1 Trachelipus rathkii
TAGTAGAAAGTTGTGAATGGTAGAAAGGTGGCTCGTGCAATTAAATATCGTTGCGTGGAATGTAAATGACTAAGTCTGGAGTGCGCCTGGGTCTTAGATGAGGGTATGTAGTCACCTGTGTTATTGGTATAGTTAGCAGACTATGGTCGGGAAGAAGAGATTATGGATCTTAAAGTTCAATGGTTTCAGATGGACAATCTTTAGGGGTGTTAGGGTGTGGGAGAAGACCTGATAAAGAGGAGTATGAACATATTAGAGAGTATGTTGTGGGTGTGAAGAAAGGGGTAAACGAAGAGAATTAAATAAAGTATGTGAGATGGTTTGGTCATTGTGGAAAGGATGAATGGTAATTCGTTGGTTCAAGCGATGTAAGTGGTGAGTGTGTGGCAACCGACCGTTGTGAGAACGAAGAAAAACATATGGGATTGAGTCCAGTAAAGGAATGTTGGCAGGAGAGCAGAGAAATGTGAGTTTGGCAGAGGCCGAGAATAAAGGTCGGCACTGATACGCAGAGAATGGCGGTGTTGTAAGGGGGTATGGTTGTGCCCACCTGGGCCAGGGATGAACCCTACACTTTTTTACACCCCTTACCATAGTTTGGATCCGTCGCGGTCCCATGAAGCTCGTAGGGTGGATTTTCTGATTGCGGACGAGTTCTTACTAATTCCATGTAAGGCTTGGCATGTTTCTTTTCGACATTGTCATGTTCTCTCCAGCTCCTTTTCTTTTCCGATGCTTGATACGCACCTTACCTCAATCTTGGGAAAACAAAGGTAGATAAAGAAAGACAGGAATATTATATAATATATATATATATATATTATATATATATATTTAATATAGTATATAGTATATTATATATAATATATATATATATATATTATATACTTATATATATATATTATCATATTATTAGTATATATAAAAGGATTTTTTAGCTGTTGATCGAGGTCGTCAATTTGGGCTATCAGGCATGTCAAAACGAAAGTCGAACAAAATTAACGGACTAAAGACGTAACGGAGAAAAAAAATACGGAAACTTATTCGGAGCGTACATGAAAGAAAAAGTAACGCGTCCGTTACTCCGTTACTGAAAAACTAGTTCCGTTAGTAACGGACTAACGGAGTAACGGCACGCTGCCCACCTCTGGTACGTATATATTATAATTATATTAATATATATATAGTATATATATATATATATATATATATATATATATATATATATACTATAGTATTAATATATATAGATAGTATATATATATGATATTATATATATATATATAGTATATGTTGAATTGAGAATGTATTTAATGAGACCGAAATATGACTTACACCGTCTGATGTACTAGTTAATGTGAGAATCAAACTTTTATCAAGTTTCAAAGTAAGGCTTTATTATCTCAGTTTACGATATATGCAAAGAACTGAAGAGATTCAAGAACTCTGACATTGATAAACTTAGAACAAATTCCTGTTTTGAATTCACTCCTATCGAAAACAACAACAACAACAACAACAACAACAACAACAACAACAACAACAACAACAACAACAACAACAACAACAACAACAACAACAACAACAACAACAACAACAACAAACTCTTCAGACGAATCGGCGAAACCAATCAATTTGATTTCGAGGTATTGTTTTGAGCGGAAACAAATACTGGCTTCATTGATAAGCGTTGGAGTGAGCTGTGCAAACGTTTTGAGTTATTTGTATTGGACATGTTTCCTTAATTACATGAAACTCTTAAGATATTTAATGATGACGTTATTTCTTCTTCACTAAAATTATTAATAAAATAAAATTGACTCTCTCTCTCTCTCTCTCTCTCTCTCTCTCTCTCTCTCTCTCTCTCTCTCTCTCTCTCTCTCTCTCTCTCTCTCTCTCTCTCTCTCTCTCTCTCTCTCTCTCTCTCTCTCTCTAATATTTTTGAAATTTTAGGAAGAAAGTTTTTTTTACTGAATTAATTAATGTTTTAATGTATATATATATATATATTTATTATTATTATATATATAATAAAGATATATTTATTTACATAGTAAATATATATTATTATATTATAGTATATATATATATAATATATTACATTAAATATATTATATATAATATATATTTGAGATCAATGTACAGGACCCACCACGCCTCACAGGGAAGAGGACACACTGCGTTGAATAATCAGCATGGGTGGGTCCTGGTTCATACATATTTTAAATGTTAAAGAAAATTTGAATGACGAAATGAATTTTCAGTCAAAAATAAATGAAAAAAAGAGCTATATAAAATATATCCATACATTATGAATAGTCCTAATATTACATAAGAAAATCAAATATTGTAAAGAGTATTCATTTCTTGAAAATACAAGAAAATAGAGTTACTGCTAAAGTGGGAAGATTAAAATAAGATATGGGATAACTTTTTAGAAGGTGCCATGGACCATCAAGTAGGAAAATGACGACGGCGAATGGGGGCCAGTTTGGGACAATCAATGAAGATATGGACAGAAAAATTTGCAGATTGGAAGAGGGTCCCTTGACATATAGTGAGTGTGAGTGATATTGGTGTGGCCAATACGGAGGCGTGCAAGTATCTCCTCGTGTAAGCGCTTTCGTTGGTGGGAGGAAGACCACTCATTAATGTTCGGCTTTATATTTCTAAATTTCGATCTCCGCTGATCATTCTTCCAGCACTCTTGCCAATAAGATCGAAAGACTTGTCGGAGAGCAAGGTAGTAATCAGTTGATGGGATGTGGCCTTGTCGAATGGCATCCAGGAGCTACCTGGAACAGCTCCAATAAGATGAGGCGGCCATTTTGGCTTCTCTATCGTCGATTTCATTGCCAGTTACCCCTACATGAGAGGGGGTCCAACATAGTATGATTGGTTTATTACGGGAGTGGAGCATCTCAAGAAATTGTTGTACAGCGGATACCACTGTGCTTTTAGAATAAGGGGTTTTAAGCGCCTGGAGCGTGCGGAGCGAATCTGAATAAATGATATAAGAGTGGTCTTGGTTAAGGAATAGAATTCGCGAATGGGCAATCATTATAGCATTAATTCTGCAACAAAAAGAAGCATGAGGGGGAGGTATGGAGAAGTGGGCGGTCAGAGGGAAAGGCAGCAGACGCACACACACACACTGTCCCTTGTTTTAGAACCGTCAGTAAACACTGGAGTAGAATTACAGTAAATTGCGGAATGAGATAGGAATGATACTTTTAAAAAGCCAACAGGGTGGCTAGATTTGGAGAGAGAGATTAGGACCAAGCAGATGGTGGAAACAGGGAATAGCCAAGGTGTATACCCTTTCTTGTAAAGGGAGGTTAAGGAAATTAAGAATGCTATTAACTGTGTTTGCAAATGACCAGTAATTAGGACTTTGAGATATCTCCCGCAGAATCTGTGTCAGAGCAGACGATATTGGGGTTTGAAAGCGAAGATAACTTGTGCACATGAGTATTCCCTTCGAAAGAGAGTGGCCATCATATTGGTAACATTCAAGGTTCTTCACCCTGGGGGAAAAACGATCGAAAGGCTTCCAGTGGAGATACGGATCGCCTCGTTTTGGAGATAGGATCTAACAGGTGTAGAAGAGTTGGGGAGGCCTGACCGTATACTGCACAGCCATAATCCAGCTTCGATTTGATTGGGGCAATATAGAAAAGTAAAAGGGACTTGCGATCAGCATCCCAAGATTTTGAGGCGAGATGACGTAATAGGTCAAGCACCCGATGACAAGCCGTTTTCAGGAGTTTAATATGCGTTAGCATGTTAAGGTGTCATTCCTATGAATGAGTCTTCTAGAAATTCTGACCTGTACGGTTTATAAAGAATTTTCAAATCATTATAAGGTTTAGGTTCGCGGGAAGAAGGTGACAGGTTCTTCGATTCCCTTTTTTCTTAAAAAGTACTGCTGAGGATTTGGTGGTTGTGAAATGGAAGCCAAGGGAGTTATCCAATTGTGCAATATTCTCAACAGCTAGTTGAAGCTGCAGTTCGAGAAAAGGCAGCCTGGCACGGCTTATGTTAATGCGAAAGGTCATCGAATAGAGAGAAAATTTGACAGTCGCTGGGATAGAAGTAACGATGTCAAATTAAATCCGATAACAAATAGTAATGCACTTAGAACACTACCCTGCGGGACTCTTTCATCAAGAGTAGATCGCCTAGATAAACGTGACAGAATAAAGAGCCACCGAACCTCGTTATGGTCTATTGACAGAAAGACATTTAATGAAAAGTAGGGAGTTGTCCAAGGAAACCGAGTGAATGGAAGTCTTAAGGAGAACCAAGTTCTCTACTTTGTGTCATAAGCTTTTTCAATGTCAAAAAAGACACCAAGCAACCATCCAGTAGTGAGAAGGTTTCCCGAGAGTCATGGTCCAGTTTTACAAGGGATCCGCTCGAACGATTTTTGCGAAACCAAACTGGAAGGTTTGAAAAGGCCAGGCGACTCTCCAGAACAGGGGAGAATGTGACCTGAACCATTTTCTCCATTAATTTACAGGAATGAAAAGGTCAGCGAATTGGTCTTTGGTGTTGTCCGACAACTTTGTATCTTTCCCATTTGGGAAGAGGAATTACATAACCTGTTGTCAAATAGATGGGAAGAGAAGATCTCGATCCACGTTCTGGTTTATACAGTCCAGAAAAAGCTTCTGATTGCCGAGGAGGATATGACGTGAGCATAATGTACGAAAACCGTGTCTATGCCCAAGAGCCACCGTCCTTGCTATTTCGCCAGTGCAGTTTTGATTACTCTGCACGTGTAAAAAAGAATGTATATTTACGCACTCTATGCTTCCTTCTTGCTTTCCCGATGATCCAGCCATTTGATCTAACACTTAGTTCAGAGTCGGATCTTAATTTATCATTCTCTTCTTTGCACTCGTCAAATTTCATTCTTCTACGACTATTTCCAAGGTTTTGGGGCTCAGCACTATTCACCGATGGGTGTAGCGACGTGAAACCGACTCCGGATAGGCAACACAATCAGCAGTGAGGTAGCAAGTTCTGAGGATTTGATACTATCACGTAACCTTAGTATAATGAGGTAGAGTCAAAAGGGGCTGCGATTAAAAGAATTTCGAAACCAAAATGGGGTTCTCAGCTCAAATTTTGAGATCATAGATTCTCAAAATAGGACTCAGCTTGAGAAAATACAAATCTGTGTTTAGACGAAAAAAGCTGAAATCTTCGAAAAATGTTTAAAAAGAGCCAAAAATTCATTGGTTGCCCAAATTTGGACGGAATGTAGCTTAAAATCTGGCATTTCCCCACGAGTCTGATTATTTACCACTAACGGAGATAATTTATGGTGATGATAGGGATGTAAAACAACACTCAGTCTAAAACAAATGGATTTATTATTGATCAAGAAGATTTTTTTTTTCCTCAGACACATCTTGCTTTAATTCTTTCATTGATCAGGAATTTTTTAACTAATTTTGATCAAATCAACATTATTTAAAGCTAAGAGAATAGTGAACGGTTTTATAATTTGTCAATGTAATTTAGTACTGATAAGGGTTTGGTAGGTAAATATTAATCCAGGACTTCAATTCCTTGACTGAAATGAAGACAACAATGATAGTTTCTGTTACAAGTTGTATCTGAATGTAGAAAGATTTCCTAGAGACGTCTCCAAAACCCACGTTTATCTAAGCAATTACCACCTTATACTGATTAATTACAAATATTAATCAATTATTTTATGGTGTTCTCCCTTTCTATAATGCTCTACCTTTTCTAAATTACACCTTGGAATAATAAATTGCATTGGGAAACGGAATGTAATTATAGGTTCACAATGTTTTTTTTGGCCTATTGCAAGTAAAAAGGTCCAGTTATGAGTGAATTCGCGATCTTGTCTGTCTTTGAAAATGCTGGATATCTTAGATTCTACAGTTGTTTAACAAAAATTTCAGTGCTCTATTTTCAGTGCCAGTAAAATTTTCAAACGAACAACATTTCCTATGAAATGGAACCAAGAATCAGTTTATATAATAAATTAGTTTTATTTTTATGAATTAAAAACTCTGCGATTTTTTTGGAAAAAAAATTCTCGCGCTTTTGCAAAACTTTGATCTCCAATGAGGCACGGGTTTAGCGTATCGATTGAACTGAAACTTTACCATCTCAGTTTTTAGCCAATTGACAATTATGTTTAAGGGGGATCCCCATGGTAAATTCCATCCATTTGTTTTTTGGTGTACCACCCTAATATATATATATATATATATGTATATATATATTATATATTATATAATATATATATATATATATATAATTTATATTATATATATATATATATTATAAATTTTTATATAATATTTATAATTATAATAATATTTATTATTAAAATAAGTTATTAATGAAAAATTTCCTACTTTTTTTCCCAAATTATGTCTGATAAAAATAAATACATTTAGCATATCTCCTTCAGGTATGTCTATTTGATGATCTACGTGTTATTTTAGTTAGTTAGTTATTTAAGTTATCCGAGTCTAATCCATCATGATTGCGGCGTTCCTTATGCCTGAATTTGGAGTGGCTAATTACCTACGCATGGGGTCTTAGGTCGAAATTGTTTAATGTATTTTCCACACTAACCAATCGTGGATATAATGAAATATTGTCTAGGCTTGATAGAAACCCTGCTTCGGCTCAACGCATTTGATGGAAATTTTAGCCACCGTGGACTTGGATTTTTCACACAAAGTGCTCGTACATGAGACACTTCTTATATATTACGAAACTATGATGAAGAAGGTGATCTCTCTCGTATAGAGTATATAATAGAATCTTCTGTTGTAGCTCGTGTGGCGAATTTATTTTAGTGATGTGTGTTGAGTAGTGACAGCAACTCTCAGTGTGTAGTTTCATTATATCGAAAATTTGTAATTAAATATTACAGAAAATTCTCAACTGGCGATAATATTTTGTGTCCTCTTTAGCAATACCGAGATATTCGCACTTTTGGCGAGTACGAAATTTATAATATTTAACAAATAAAGACGATTTCTCTATTTAATCACTGATCTACCAGATAACTTACAACACACTACACTATCACACCACACACACACACACACAAACACATACACTCACACACATCACACAACTACACTCACACACACACACACACATATATATATATTAATATATAATATATATTATATATTTATATATTTATTACCTCTCAGCGTATATTATCGTGAATCCAACATAGTATGAGATATTTCCCTTTACCTTACAAGGTATTTACAGATACTCTTATATATATATTATATATTAATAAATATATATGCAAAGAAACTAAGATAGAAGACAAAGGTTTTGTTGTTACTATGCATAATATGTCATAGTGTGCGTGCACCTATGTAACGAGGCAAACTTGCAAGCTTCCTTGTGTACACAAAAATAGTCGATGTGTGAACCTATTTTTTCAAATAAAAACTGTTAACTGTGTAGAAATAAATGCTTGGCACTTTCCCCCCTTCAGGGAGGGAAATAGCAAACGTTTAAATCTGATGGCGAGGGAGTCCGCGCAAGGAAACAAGCGCCAACGATTTCGAGGAGTGTTAGGGAGCTCGAAAGAAGAGTCATGGTTAAATAGATGTCCTTATGGTGTTCTCCACCTTTGTGCTTCCCACAATATTAACATGCACTTATTAATTACGAGTATTAGGTTATTATTAGCTGATTATTGTGCCATCTATCTATTCTATTATTATATAATGTATATCTGAAATTGTTAAATGTTTCAATATCATTTACCAGATCTCTCAATTACGCTACCAATGACCATGTTATATCATTCCAATCACATATTTAATTGATTGCATGTCATTATTTAGTAGATGCCTCGAGAATCTCGGCTTATATCTCTGTTGACCCCTTATAGTGATCCTGATTTTAATTGCAAGTAATTAAAACACCCTACGATTGAGAGTCAGATACGGTGCAAATTGCCGTTGTAATCAAAACTGTTTGAAAAGAAATCTGTGTTGTGAAAATAAAACCATAGTTCGATTAATCATATTGTGATATTTGACCATATATAAACTGTGTAAATCAAATAGTTAGCAACGTGAAGAATTAAACAATCTATAATCTCGAAAATATTAAGAATAGATCGTCTCCGCTATAACTTATAAATATATAAAAAAAAACCCAACAACACCAAATAAAAACAACGCGGGTAGTAACAGAAGAACGACGCTTAATGTGATTGAAATTTTCAAAACAAATTTTCAATCTTATTGGGTCCATCACGTTTCGTGTATCGAACTCACTTTACTAAATGTTGACTTGATTTATATGTCAGGTATAAGATACTGCGTCCTTTCAACAAAAAGACTGACTCAAAAAAAGTCAAGCAAGTCTCACTACTCGAATACTCGTGAAAGGAATAAAGGATCAGGAATGCAAAGAATGCACCCTCCTCTTACACCTCAACTTCCCATGCTTCGCTGCTGCCTCTCTCTCCGTCGGTTATATGTTCGATCGAATTAAGTATGCCACTCACACTCGGTGAGTTGCGGGGTCTCTCAGTAGCTTTTGTAGAGACTGGAGTCGGGAGCAAATATATAGTTCAGAAGTTTTCTCCACTCTTGGCTCACATTGAAAGGGGTGGCGAGTTAGAGTCGGAGTCGGTTAATTTGAAGGATAGGAGTGTGGCAGTCGGAACGTCGCTCAAGTATTCAAGATACACACTCCGTTTGTGCGAGTCGGAGAGTTCGCGAGAGGAGCGTCCGAAGTCGGTGGTGGGGCGCACTCTGAGAGTCGGATGTCAGTTAACTTTCTAAAATAGCCAGAGTTGGAGTCAGAAAATTTTGAGCTGACTAAAATTATGAATTGTTGTACTCTGGTGAGTGACTTTCGCTCTCGATGCTCATACAAGTTCACTCACTTGCACTTTGTATACCATCATCACTAAATCGAGTTGTGAACGTGTCGAGAGTTAGTTAATTTTTAAAACCTGCACCCGTGTATGTTGTGCAATTTAGATTATATTCTAATGAATTCAACTTTCAACCTTATATATACCATCTATATTTAAGATGTTGAAGAAATAAAAAAAACTCAATGTACGAAGAGAAATTTTCTGTCATTGACAATGGTATTCTATACTAGCTGATGTTTATATTAATTCCTATTTACAGGGTAAGCTTAAATGAAGATCAACAACATAAAGCTAAAATCTGCACTTGCAAGAAGTTCACAACACTAAAACAAGAACTACAACTGAACATATTGAAGTGATGAAACTACAAACACTAACCCCATTTAACTACCTTCCTCCAATCTCTTCTATTTTTTCAGGAACAGCTCAGAAGTCATGTGTGATGAATAAGCTTCTAGAGATTGAGTAGGAGCATTAAGTCAACCTTCGACTGGTTCAAGAAAAAGTCCACCAAGGATGTCCCTTGCATCGATCCTTGTACTCTCAAAGTGTTACGCGAAGTACACTTTAGTATGAAATATTATCTACTGCTGTCACTCTCTCATCCTGAAAGAAGTTTGTAAAACTCGTGACTATAACTTAGAAGCTTAAATCAGAAAGCCACGATGGAGCATCCAGATATTGCTACACAGAAGCACTGCAATTGCTTTATTGATCTACCGTCCCCGAAAGACAAGTTATCTATTGAACGATCTTTATCTCGTGCCCCTCCTCTTCATGTATAAAATCGCAGACCTAAGAGGAGAAATAGAGGAGACCTGCCAGATGCTATTTCTATTTTTAAGAACTAATTCATTCATTATGTGGATTGACACTAGATCCAAGTTGTCATTGGTAAGCTGCATCGTTGCACAAATAGACTGAGTATATTGGCCACCTATACTTATTTCATAGTGAAAATAGGGATACTCTCCACTATATATTTATAATATTAGGCCATACTTGTGACTACTATATACCATTCACCCCTTCCTATCACTACTATCTATTATATAATATTATATATTATGTCTATGT
>JABUQX010078938.1:15000-32715 GCA_015478945.1 Trachelipus rathkii
TTTAGACATCAAACGTTCGTTTTTTTTAGATGAAATTTTTTTGTTTAGAAATGTAATGACCAATGCTAAATTGCTAGCATAACCCAAATATATCCTATCCAAGCATTATTTCTTTTTTCAGACGGCAAAAAAATATTTATTCTCAGTATATATATTATATATATATATATATATATATATATATATATAGTTATATATATATGTCTATATATATATATATAGTATATATCATAATATATATATATAGTATATATATTATAAGTATTATTATATATTATATTATATACCTAATGGGCTATATATATATATATATATATTAATATATACTATTATATTATATAATAGGGGGTTTCAAAGCACCCTTCCATGGATTAAATAATTACCGAGTTTCAAGCAGTGATATCGGAGCAGGAAATTAGAAAACTGTCCGAGATGCCTTCTTTTTCTGGGTAGTGGATGGAACTAGGGGAAGAGCCTACTGCGACATTGTCTAATGGCTGACGCTGTTGTCGATGCGTCCGAGTCCTGGCGCGAGTGAAATTTTATTCTTCCTATTATTGCAAATTTGTTGCAAACAAAGCATGTTGTGTCCATTCGGAGTTCTTTGACTTTGATTGGTTGCTCTTGTTAGCCAGGAATACCCAAGCAGAATGCCATGTAGCCCCAGCAGGTGTTCCAACCACCCTCCTGTCCATTTAAATAAGTACTGAGTTTCAAAACATTGATATTGAAGCAGGATATAAGAAAATTGTTCCGAGATGCCATCTTTTGTCTGGAGGAGCGTGGTCGGACAATGCAGAGGCCTCCTGTACATTGTCAGACGGCAACGTGGTTTTCGATGGTTCGAGTCCTGTCCCGAGTGAAATTTTTTTCGTCTATTATTTGAAATTTGCCGCAACAGAAGCATGTTGTGCCCATTTCGCGCGTTCCTTGACTTTGGTTGGTGCTCCCATGTAACCCAGGAGCACCCAAGCAGAATGCCATGTAGCCACAGCAGGTGTTCCAACACCCTCCTGTCGATTTAAATAAGTACTAAGTTTCAGAGCAGTGATATCGGAGCAGTAAATTAGAAAACTGTTCCGATATGCCTTCTTTTTCTGGAAAGGTGGAATGTATAAATAGTGGTAGAGCTCCCTGTACATTGTCTAATCGTGACGACTTGATTGTCGATGGTTCGAGTCCTGGCGGGAGTGAATTTTTTCTTCGTCTTATTATTGGCAAATTTTGCCGCCAACATAGCATGTGCCATTCGGCGTTTCTTGACTTTGGTTTGTTCTTCCTGTAACCCAGGAACACCAAAGCATGTAGCTCCAGCAGGTTTTCCAACACCCTCGTGTCGATTAAAGATAAGTACTTAGTTTCAGAGTAGTGATATGCGAAGCAGAGCATTAGAGAAACTGTTCTGATATGCTCTTTTTCTGGCAAGAAAGAAGACTATTGGTAGAGCCTCTTCATTCCAAACGCTGCTGTTGTACGGGTTTTTTGATGGTTCGATCCCGGTCGAAGTGAATTTTTCTTTTGTCTTATTTTATTGCAAATTTAGTCGCAATACATAGCAGTGTTGTGCCCATTTCGCCGTTTCTTGACTTTGGTTGTTGTTCTTGTAACCCAGGAACACCCCAGCAAAATGCCAGGTAGCCCCCAGCAGGTGTTCCAACCATCCTCCTGTCGATTTAAATAAGTCCCGAGTTTAAAAGCAGTGATATCGAAGCATTAGATTAGAAATCTGTTCCGAGATGCTTTCTTTGGGAAAGCGGATATTAAATTAAATATTAAATTTGTTCATTTTTATAAAAAAAAATTAATAAGAGATCCAGAAAAGAAAAAAAAAAATCATTTTATAAAGAACCCCTATAAACCCTTTAAACCCCTTAAATTTTTTTCTAAAAAATTGTAAAATGAAAATCACCTTTTTAGCATTATGCCATCCTTATTATGCTTGAGTAGCATTTGAAAATTGTCTTTTTCCACGTGGTAAATGGAGCATAAATATGACGTATGATTGCATCTGACGTTTGAGATATTTAATTGGTCTATTATCAAAACTATTTCCCGCCTCCTCTCCCTGAAAAATAGCTGGCATATATATTATATATACATGGGCGTAGGCAGGATTTCATTTAGGGGAGGGCAAAGGTTGAAGTGATATATATTATATATATCATAATATATATAAATTATAAATATATATATATACTACTCATAAAAAATTGTATCATATAAATATATTTATAATTACTACTATATTACCTATTATAAAATTTATGGTCATTAATATATAGAGCTGTAATGTCTTTATATGTTTCTTAGTTTTTTTAATGTGTTGTCTGCACCTGAATATCACGGGTAAGCCTTCGGAGATTGATTTAACAGCTTTGGCAGCCGCCAATGCTTATCTGACATACAGAAAGTCTAGCGAGAATAATTGTCAGAAGACTCCAGCTGTGCATAAAAGCATACAGCTAAGTTGACTTTTAGCCAATAATTATAAATAATATAGTTCGTTATAATTAGTAATTACTACTTCAATATCTATCGATTGATGTTATTTTTTTTCAGTTTTTTATCTTGTTTCTTCACTTGGCATGGCTTATATACATATCATAAATCTATTTCGCCAAGACTTAGGGGGCAAGAGCCCTGCCTACGCCCATATATTATACCATACGTATATATATATATATATATATATCATAATAATTATATAAATAATATATAATATATATACTTTTTATAATAATCAATTATATATAATATATATATACATAATATCATCTTCATATATATATATGTATTTCCACTGTTCAAACATAATAATTTATTTTATTCAGCTTCGGCTCCGCTAAGGTATTCACATTTGAAATTGATTGTACGTTCATTCTTTCTTTGGTAATATATTTTCACTACTAAAAATATTTTTTGAAAACCATTTTTAATAAAAAATTTTAACTCCGACTCCGACTCCGTTCCGGCTCCGGCTCCGCCTATGGCTCTGATATATATATTTGTTCAGCACGATCTTTTGGTAATTTAAAATTTTCAAATTAAAAAATATTTATTCGAAAAATTTCATACCGTACGCCGCGATCCGGATCCGGCATCCGACAAGGAATTTGCAACTATTTGAAAATTATTGCAGCACGTCCCTTACATTGACAATAATATTTTTCTCCTAAAAGTATTTAACGAAAAAAATTCATACCCGAAGATCTCGGCGTCCGGGCTCCCCGCTCCGCATCGACTTCGGTTCGGCTTCGGCTCCTGACTAAGGGATTCTGACTTATTTGTAGATTATTCAGCACGTAATAATCTGGCAATAAATTATTCACCCAAAACATATTATGAAAATTTCATAATCTCGGAATCTGGTGGCCGACTCTGCTAATATTTATCCGACTACTTTTTCTATCACGATTACTTCTTCATTATATTTCTTTTGAAATATATCTTTTTTACCTAAGAATAGATTGCGATACCAGGATCCGGGCTCTCCGGTCTCCGGCTCCGGCTCCGACCGTATAATACACCGGGATACCGACTAACTGTTTTGCCTAATTTAAGGTCAAATTCGTTTTTTTCAGCCTAAAATTATCTAATATTCCTTGGAAATAAACATACCAAAGATTCGATTAAGGCTCATATTCCCAGTTTTCATCTCGGCTCTGGATCCGACTAAAGGTTTCCTGTACTATTTACCTTCTCTCTTCCTCTCTTCCTTTCATTAATTTTTCAATATATATTTCTGTTGAAATATTATCATTATCCGTCATTGTTTATTCTTTCGATCGCGTGGATCGATCGTCTCTCGGAAAGTTTCTTTCGGCTTAGATGCATTAGCTTCGCTTCGGTCTTCTCTTCAGGTATCACAGAGTTCGTCTTCGCTTCGGCTTCGGCTTCGCTCCGGATCGACTAAGGCTTTTCTGCACTTTATTTGTCGTCTGTCTATCCCCTTGCAATGTAGTATCGTCTTTCATTAATACACATATTGTACTGTCTCTATACCAGTGGATTAATCGCCGATATTCTTTTCCTATAGCCTCCACAGATAAGCACTCTTTGCTGTTATAATAGACTTCGCTTCGTAAAGTGCTATTCTACTCATATTGAAAATCTGTTCGCATAAAATCTCTTTGACAATAAATTTACCAAAAAAATATTTCCCTTAAAAAAAATTCATATGCTTATGGATCAGTTCCCGGATCCGAACTTCAAACTTTCGTTCTGAACGGATCCGCACTAATGTTCAATTCCATTTATTCTATTGATATATATATTATCTTCTAATATAACACCTAAAAATAGTTCGGTGTATATAGAATATTCATACCTTGGATCCGGACCGTGTATATCGGATCCTTGTCTCTTTTCGCTTAGACTCCGTCGGTTCTTCGGCTCCGATCGACAAAAGTTTCTAGACTTTTGATAGTTTGTTCAGCTGCTCAGCCCTATAATATATATATATTACATCTCTATATTATTTGAGAAAAAAAATTCATAAGCAGGATCCGACTAAGGATCCCGCTCCGATATCCACTTCGGCAATAGAGATTATAGAGGTTTTTGTATATACTAATGTATCTAACTATTTGAAAATTGTTATAGATTCTGTTATCTAAATCTTGGCAATATCTTCTTGTATTTTTCCTCTTTAAATAAATCTCTTCTGAAGAAAAATTCCTTACTCATCGTCCCAAGACCTGATCCCGTATTCTTCCTGTATCCACGGCTTCTGTACTAAGTTTTCTGCACTATTTGATATTTTTCAATGTACGCAGCGATCTCTGGCATAAACTTTTCCCTATATATAGAATAAAATTTATATTACTTTCTGGCCTCGTCGCTGGCTCCGACTCCGGTCCACTAACCGTTCTTTCGGCCTTGGCTTCCCGGATTTGACTAAGGTACTTCTTACTTCTGAAAATGTTCAGTTCACGTCTTCTTGCACTCAAGTTCTTTCATTCTCTTCTAAACATTTATTTCTCTTTATTATATATTATATATTATAATATTCGAACGACTAAAGTACTTGGATTTTAATGTTATGCCACGAATCCGATATAAATTCTTTTAGTTACCCGAGAAAAATACTTTTGTTCTTATAATATATTATTTTACATCCTTTTTTCTAGGACTCTGGCTAAGATCCGTCCTTATCGACTTCGTTGTTCCTTCTATATGTTTCTACTATTTTCTACTTTTACAACATGTTCTCGGGTACCTTCATACTCTCTATATCTATATATTATATTGTTCTACATACCTAATATTATATATTATTTCCCGAAAAAAAAATCATAAGCAGATCGGTCCTGTGTTTTCCCGGTTTCCGTATCTGTCTGTGTGTATTTAGCGATCTTCGTCTGGTGTATGTCTGACACATGTTTCTCACTATTTTTTTAAATATTTGTTTCATAGTTTAACATTTTCTGGCAATCAATTTTTCACCTAAAAAATATTTCTGAGGAAAATTATACCAGGATCCGTATCTGGCTCTGACTTCGCTTCGGTCTCGGCTCCCGTATCACGACTAAGGTTTCCTGCATCTATTTTTTATTATTCCCGTCTTCTGCACAAATAATTTTCACTAAAAAATAACAACTGCGGAAACACTTGTTTCAGGGCACGTCTTCCTTGAAATAAATTTTTTCACCTCCAAAAATACTTTCTGGTAAGAAAATTTCATACTAGGATAGACGGATCCGGATCCGGATCCAACTTCGGCTTTCGGCCGATGCGACTAGTTTCTGGCCACGATTTTGAAAAATTGTCTTGGTTTAATGGATTTCCAAACAAAGGCTATCTTTGTTTCAGTGATTTTAGAAATTCTTTAGCGTCTTCCTCACCTTCGCAGCACACCAGAAGATCATCTATTCGCATTCTGTACTAGCGTATTCCGGCTGGTTGTTCAGAGCCTGTTAGGTGGGGTATATGGTTGGGTAAGATTAATAATGTATATCTCAGCGATGTAATGTAGTTTAGGTTTGCATAACTGCTTCTGATCTGAGTGCTTTGCACCACTTGTTAAAGAACATTGCTTCAGTACACGATACTATATTTTCCCCAGCAGATAAAGATTTCACTTTCAAATATCTATTAATGATCATATTTCATACTATCCTTATCTCTGTGGTCAGCGTTATGAAGACCGCTATTATTCTGGCTCTGTTACGGAGAATATTAGGTTCTTGACTAAGCGGTTGATCGGATTCAATATGACAGGTATTTTTTGATAAAATAATAGATTAATAAATTTTTAGTGTCTATTTACTATGTACTATATATTATTATATCTATATCCGACAATTATCTTACACATAATTTTTATGACGCGATTATATTATCTCAATTAACGCAGGAATTGCCCCGGCGTACCAGATAACCTTGCTCGGAATGTCGGATCGGATGAGAGACGTCGTCCCAGACTACGATTTGATTTTGCTAAACTGAATGGTGGGAGATATTTGCTATTAATCGGAACCGATAGATCCCGGATCGATCCGTTCTTATTAGCAAAGAAACATCCTTGTTATCTCCGAGAGCGAGCGGGTATCGTAAAAAAAATTATTTTTTGTTTGCAGAAGATAAATTTTTCTTCATCCATAGGGATCCTTATCCGAGGATCCATATATATATTTTCGGATCACGTGTCTGCTGAGAACAACCGTTTGCGATATATGAGGAATTAATTTGGATTGAATAACGGTTTTTTTAGTGAAAGAATCTTCGGGTCTCGCTGTCATGTAAGATCCGTCTGCATCTGAAAGAGCATTTATATCCACTAATAATTAATACACAGATGTACAACGCACAATATCAATAATGGATTCGCGAGTATGCAGCGGAGCCGTACACCGGCTGTCCATGAGTCCGCCCTTATCGCACAGTAGTTTTCGAGGAGCTGATACGCTTACTGCAGTGACCTGGACCGTGCGGTTATAAAGTCTAGCACTAAATTTGTTTATCACTTCATTTATCTGTCCCTACTTTCTGGAGCAATGGCATAGATTATTTATAGTGTCGAACTCATATAATACAGAATTACTTTAGTTCTCTAGACACAAATTATTAGTCAACACTGGCTTTCGGCTAATAGCCTGTAGAACATTTAGTCGGGGCTACCGGCTCGGTAGCCACGCGAAGATCGTCATCCCGACGTTCGAGACCTCTAAAACACGCTCCGGAGTCGCGACGTAAGGATTATTCGCGAGCTCGAGATCTTGAAATGTGTTCTTATACGTGATTATCTTTGTGCAATTTTTTCGGAGGAAATAATTTTTCATTTAAATAAAGTTATGTTCATATGGAAGAAGTATTGTTAAGAAGATTTTGCTACAACAAATTTTATGCCATCGAGTCATTTCTCGGAAAGACTTCTCTTTTGGCGCACCGATTCCAGAGCCGAAAAAATTAAACATCAAGAGCTTCGCTCCGCTGGAGGCTCCGTTCGACTCATTTATTGGCTGAGTAAAATCCCGAAGATGGGTGGGAGGTTGGAGAACATGAAAAAAAATAGATTTTCTGTAATTAATAATTTTTTTTTACCTAACCAACTGGAATTAACATTTTGACTGGACATTTGACACTCATACTAAAAAATTTCGTATCTAAATAAAACTATTAGAAAATCACTTTATCAAACATTGTAATGTAATCATCAAAATAAAGTTCGTTAATAAATACAAAACTTAACATATTTTACATTACTTCAAAAAGTAGGGGGTCCGAGGATAAAATCTCCCTTAAATACAAACCAACAGTCATAAATTTGACATATTTCTTTTTCAAAGTTTAAGTATTTTAATAAATAAAATTATTTTTCCATTTTTAAATTTTTTTTTTACTGCTGTCATACGCAATTTTCACATGAAAGTAATTTCTTTAATATTATTAATATATATTTTTGGTTATATTATATATTATTATTATTATATATATATTTATTATATATTAAATATATTATATTAATAAATTTATTTTTACTTAAATCATACAAAGATATGAATTATTTAAATTAAACAAAAATTAATTGTTAACTCTACTATTTAAATATAATACTATTATATATATATAATTTTATAGTATATTATATATATAATTATACAGTGGCTATCCAGAAATCTTTGTTTTCCGGGGGGCCGACAAAATATCGTTTTCTTATACGTAGATATATTAGTACTATTATTATTAATTATATATATATAATTATATATATTATATATATATATATATATATACTATATACTTATATATAAATATATTATTTAGTATATATATAATTATATATATAATCAGAGCGTCGGGGTCTTCGCGCTCTTTAGTCGCTAGTCCGCTGAGTCTGCTCCCGGATGCGGAGCTACCTAAATGGTGCGGACATAGCTGCAGGTGCGGAGTCTGTTCAGTGTATTAATTAGCGTGACTTGCACCGTTTGCGGACCACAAAAAAATTTTGCTCTTTCTCGTCTTCCGTTCTACGTTTTTTTTAAAAATGTAAAATATAATTATTACTTTATTAAGAATTCTTATTGGGTTATAATAACCGAATTCAGATTCTTTATTTTATTTTATCGATCTATTATATCTCTTTAGCTAAACTTGTTGTTTTAATAATTTATAGACTTCCAAAAAGCTCAAGCCTTGCTCGATAGTACATATATGATATAAATACATTAATATTGACTTTTATAGACTGAATGGCCTAATCTACCGCTCATTTTAGCTTTTTACATTATTCTATATATATTTTTAATATCATACTCTTAGGCGATTAATTTGTTAGTAAGTCTAATACTCGGTGTTATATGCACCCAAATATATATTATTTATCATCTTTTATTTATAGTTTTTCTTTTTATTATCTGATATTTATTATATATACTTTGTAAATATTATTATTTTCAATTTATATATATATAATATTTTTTATCTTGATATATATATCCTTATATATATATATTATTTTATGTTTAGTACGGAAATATTTATATTCCTTCTATATTTATATATATATTGATGTATTTCTCAGGTAGAATGGAGGCACTTCTAATTTTGTATTCTTCCTGATATACACGGAATTTAGATATGTGACTCTCTCACTTCTGTCCTTCCGTGTCTGTAAATTTAGATTTCAATTCTTTGGTTAATGTTTATTGTTGCTTTTCACTCTTTATCTTTTTTTTCATTTGAGTTTTCTTTTTAATGGTAAATATTATTCGGTATTAATATTATATTTTTATTCTTCTCTTTCTTCGTCTTCTTGTTTTCCCGTTCTGTATCTGTATTGCCGGACTCGATTGGATTTTATTTTTAGTCTCCTTCTGTTTTCAGATACGTAAACTTATCTCGTTATTTTTTTCTTAAAGATTTCCTTTATTATTTTAAAGTGGTCATTAAATATAATACTCTCTTAATATATATAGTAGTATAATTATAGTAGTATTCTAATTAATATATTCTTACTTACTCATGACTTCTGATATATTTATTATGTTTATATATATATTATTATATATATGTATATCATACTTTAGTCTGTATACTTATGTCATATTAGTGATAGTACTTAGTTTAATTATATATTATTATAATTTTAACTATATATATGTTTTATCATATTGGGTTTTACACAACCTGAATTACATATTTATATTATTATGACGGGTATTAGTATTATAGTAATATATAATATATATATATATATATATATATATATATATATTATATAGTATATATATATGTTATATTATATTATAATCTCTTATATATATGTATATATATATATGATATATAAGCTACCGAGCCTGCTACGTAGGCATTACATCGACTCTTGCAGGCGGCTTTTGAGGCTTCTGCATGGATTCTAACTAAGTCTTAGACAAAATTATAGCCTCTTAGGTGGACAGGGGTGGTCCAAATATTTCATAAGGAGGCAGAATGATTAGGTGAGGACCTTAAATTAGCAATGGACTGCTGGAGTGAACTAATCAGCCAGACTCCTCCTCACCAAGGACATCTTTCCTTTCAGCATTGGCAGAATTAAAACTTTGTTCATAAATATAATACACCTCTCCCAAGTTGCTGCTGTAGAGCGAATATTTAGTAATGGTGGGATATTTTGAGGGCAAAGAGGTCAGCCTTAACTGCTATTAATTTTGAGCGCTAATCTTTTGAAGGTAATATGGGATCTCTGTCCTTTGGAAGAAGGCATTGGAGGGGAAGAGGAAAATCTTGAATATTTTTGTAAATTTCATTATTTTCAGTTTAATATTAAATAAATTTTGTAAGATATATACTATTTAGTATTTAGATATGAAACCTTTTGTAAGTCACATTAATAGAGGAAGACGTGCGGACGGCGGACTTGCGATAGCCGGAGGTTTGATGTGTCCTGAAAAAGGTGGGGAGGAGCGTCTAGCGACTACCTTGTTCTCGAGGTGCGAGGTGCGCTAGCGGATCTATCCTTAAATGAAGCGGGTGCCCACCTCTGATATATATATATATTATATTATATAATATATATATATATATATATAATATATATATATATATATTATTATAGTATATATATATATATATATATATATATATAATCATATATCCTATAATTAACTGTTACCCAAAATATTATAATTTTTAGAGAAAAAAAGATGGAAATTAATTTTAATAAATTAACTTCAATATCACGCATCGTAAAATGTTAAATTTTAATCCTATTTTAGAACTTTGCTATAACTAATAATCTTCAGTTTTTATTTCAATATTTCAATGTATGTAGAAGGATGGCAAATCCAGTGACTTTTTATCTCCAATAATGATTTCTCAAGTAGGTTTCAGAAGTCTTAAATGTTTCGAAAAGCTTTTCTTTCTACTGTAAGCAGTAGACATGGAGTAAATTGCAGATTTTGCAACCACGATGTAATATTTGGAAATTGTGACTGCGAACAGAACTAAGTCCGTCTCTTGCTGTTTTGGACGATCTGTGTGTGCTGTGATGCCATTTCAACTTCCATAAATCCCATTGTTCTTTTACTAAATCTTCATTTGGGCTTTCGAGATCTTCCTTGTAAAATATTACACAATATTTTATCTTCTCATATGGTACATTACACCTGCTCGGTATGACAAATTGCAAGGAAGATATAATTCCTTTATCATTTAAAACCTCTCTCCCAATGCTGTATTAAATTATCCAAAGAATCTTATAAAAAGAATGTGCGATATAAATCTGGTGGGTTGGAAGAAGGAATGTTCGGTATATTTGCATTTTCTTTGAATGGCTTCAAGTTTAGTTTAGCTAAGGACTTTACCGAAGATTTGTTTCCTGGCTGCGACCGAATTAATTAATTATATTTACCTCTGCACTTTATATTATTATACAGATATGAATGCTTAAAAATTTTTTAGTGTCTAATAAATTTCGGGGGGGCCATGGCCCCTGGCCCCCCCCTAAATACCCACTGTAATATATATATATATGATATACTATATATATAATATATATATATAATATACTATATATAATATATATATATATACTATTTGTTATATTATATTAATTTTATAATATATATTATATATAATATATATTATATATATATATTTATTATATATATAGTATAGTATATATATATATAGTATATATATATATATATATAATTATATATATATAAGTATATATTATATATATATATATATATATATATAAATTATATATATAATATATATATATTATTATATATATATATTATATTATAATATATATATATATATAATATATATAGTAATTTATATATATAATATTATATATATATATATATATATATATATACATAACAGGTGTGATTCTTCATTCTGGGTAAAAATTTTTGGTATTTCTGATTTTGAAATTGGCAGAAAAATAAAGGTAAATGTTCCTATAACGGTATGACGTAATGTGCTTAGTTTTCCTTCTGGCTGTCTGTATGTGTTTTTTAGCTAAATATTTTGTATCTACTAAACCAAGTAGGTTACAACAAACCCTATATTTGGGATGAATACTGTTGTGTGTAGTGTTAATGACGACCAAAGAAGTATCATAATTTACTATAAATTTAAAAAATGGCGGCCGTTAAAAGAATTTGAGGCGACATTCCATGAAAAGCGATGAATAGGTTAAGAATGTAAGACCAAAAAACACTGATTGTTGTATAGTCATGGATCAATGATTACATTTAATAAATTATGACTATTAATAAGGGAGAATTATATTTGTAATTGGAAACTTCTCATTATAAATAATATTACAACTCTTCCACAAAACAGCTACTCCTTCATTAAACATTTCAGCACATTGGTTGACCAAAACAACCAACTACTGTATACATACAATAAATGCACTGTCTGTGTTACGCATTACAATGTAACTCATTGACTGTGGGTGTCTCTTACGTGTTTCTTTCGTTATTGAAATAGGAAACGTAATTACACGTTGTATTTCATACTCTGAACTAGCTTGACAATGCAATCTAATGTATGGGAGGCGCTGGCAATAGTTCTGCAGCAAGACGTTTTTACCAAGAGAAATATCCCAACCGAATTTGTCCAAGCGCTAGGCTTTTTGCCACTATTCATCAACGCCTGTCTGAAACAGGGAATTTGCAGTCCAAAGAGCACACTAATGCAGGCAGACCCCGATCTACTAGGACTGTTGATTTAGAAGAATTAGCTCTTAATGAAATTTCTGAGCATCCTGAAAAGAGCACTTGAGAATTGTTACTACAGTTTAATTCGAACCAATCTAGTACTTGGAGGTTACTACACGAGCAACAGTTACACCAGTACTACGTCCATCAGGTGCATATCTCTATTGCCACGTGACTATGCTCCTCGTGTTGTTATTTGTCAATGGTTTTTGAACAAATGTATTGACCCAAACTTTTTAACGAAGGTTTTATTTACCGACGAGGCTCACTTTACAAGAACAGCTATCGTTAACGTTCATAACGAACACATTTGGGAAGACGAGAATCCTCATGCCATTAAACAGAATCGTTCACAACATCAGTTTTCAGTAAACATTTGGGCAGGATTTTACATGATCATGTGCTGATGTTCGAGCTTCCCTCCCAGTCTTTAATGGCAATAATCTCTTAACTTTTTGAAACATGAGCTCCGTACCTTGATTGATGATTGATGATGTGCCTCTTCAATTGCGCCAAAACATGTGGTTTATGCGATGGGGCTCCTGCACGCTTTAGTGCTGCAGTTCGTGAAAACACCTGATGAGACCTTTCCCAATCAAATGGGATAAGGTCTTGATAGGTGGCCCCCGTTTACGTGACAGAGAGGTCAGCAGACCAAAATCCTTTGATTATTTAATCTTGCGGACAAATTTAAAGACCTTAGGGAACACTGGTAGAACTAATGGACAGTCTTGAAGATCTAGGATTAAGGATCATGATCGCACTTAATTTTGATTTAATTGGACACTTCGGCTCAGAAAATGTGAATTCTACGACATATTCATTTGACGATTTTACAATGCAGTTAAGGAATCAATTGAAGCTTATTATTCAACATCTATTCTTTTATCTTTATGAGTAAATCATTTGTAGGTGCTTGTAGAAAACATATGTTTTGTTGTTATGTAACAAAATTAAACTTATTCATACAATAAATATAATATGTCAATTTACACCTATTCCGAATGAGTTTATCGTTCCTCAAATACTGTTTAACGTCCGCCATTTTTAAATTAGATGTTTGTAACTTACTTGGTTTCGTAGATAAAAGATATTTGTAAAAAACAAATACAGACAGCCAGACGGAAAACTAAGCACATTACGTAATACCTTTAATAAGAACATTTACCTTATTTTTTGCATCTCTTATCAGTTACAAAATTTTACCCTAATTTTTTAAGTTTTCCCTGATATCATATTATATATATATAAATATATATAATTATATATATATATATATATATAATATTTATATATAATATATATATATTATAATATATATTTATATATATATATTATATATATATATATATTATGAAGGGTTTATGGCGCTTTTGAAGAACCACCTTCATTAGCTGAAGACTAGATGATGTTGAAGAGAGTGAGCATTGTCGCGATGAATTGGCGTTTCGTCCCAGGGGGCTGCTTTGGACTCATCGGTGGTGGTCGCAGCCCCCTTCCACCAGACGCCCAATATATATTATTAAATAACACTGTGCAACAGAGAAAAATGTCCTTTGTATGATGTATGTTCTTGTATATTTTTGCATGAAAATGAGCAAAATCTGTTCTTATTGTTTTGTCTTACCACGTATCAAACTGGTGAATTGCGAGTAATTTTGGCAACTTTACACCATTTTCCCATTTTCTTGTTAGCAGATGTTTCCTCCCGTATTTTTGTATGTTGTTAAGAATGGTTAGGATATTAGTAGAGTACATGTGTAATTATATAATATAATATATTATATATATTATTATATATATATTTAATATATATATAATATATATATATATAAAATAAATTATAATATTTAAAATATATATAATATTAAATATATGTATATATTATATAATATATTGATATATAATATATATTATTTATATTATTATATATATAATATATATACTATTTAATATATTATATATATATATAATATAGATATAATTATAATATATAAATATATATATATATATAGTATCTTCTTTATCTGTCTTATCTTCTTTTTTATTCCAAGATTGGAAGTTAGAGTGGTAGGCATTCGCTCGGAAAAGAAAAACAGTAAGAAGAACGATGAGAAGAAGGCTGATAGTAGTGATGAAGTTAAAGAACCCATCTGATAGGTTAATCATTGGAGAACCGGATGGACCTCTTTCTCACTATGTATATATTAATTATATATATATATATATATAGTTTATATAATATTTTATATATACCTTTAGTATTTATTTATATATATATATATTATTATTATAAATTATCAGTAAATATATTACATATATATATATATATATATAATATATATATATATATATATTAATATATATAAATATATACTATTATGATATATATATATATATAATATTATTATATATATATAATATACTATTGTAATATTATTAAGTATAGCTCTTATAATCTTTATTATATATATAATTTATATATATATATATTATTATTTAATATATATATATTATATATATATATATATATATATATAAATATAATTCTATCTTAGGTTTATATTCGGAATTATAATTTTGCTATAACATAATATAAGGAAATAATTATTATAACAAAAAGTATTATATGCTGTCTAGATTTTTATAATGCCACGTCAATTGTAAAAATAGCCTTAACCTATTTTTGTTATGTGTGTTGGAGAGACTTACATTTAAAAGCATACAATGTAGCTTGTCCACCATTAAAGTTTAGAAGGCTTATGATTGTAACTTTGGATGTAAAGTTTGGGACCAGGATAAGTCCTGGGCTCCCATATGTATACTGCAATTCACGTTCCAAGAATCTGAGAAACTGGTTAAAAGGAAAACGTAACCGTATGAAATTTGCTCTGCATCTATGATTTGGTGTGGACCGACAAATCACGTAACGGATGTTACTTCTGTTTGAAAAATGTGCAGGGGTTCTCTCATAAATCCAAACGAGTTGTGTCAATATCCAAACCTACACACCGCAATGCCTCCAGTTCCTCATTCAGATGATACTTCCTGTCGATGAATCTTTATGTTGACTCAGAGATGAATCCCTCCGTCAGACACAAGTATCAAGTACCTGACCTTTGAACACATCCAAACCATCTAATGACAGTTCACATCATGAAATCAACAAAGGAGAACTTAACGATAAATTGTACGAGATCTAAAGCTCTCACAAACAGACTTAGACATTGCTGAACCTTCTAGGATCAGGCTGAATTATTAGAAGAAAGGTTGTAAACATTAGTTTCATTTAGAGGCAGACCAGCGACAGTTGCAATCTAATTTTGCTCAGAAAGATGGAATTGTTATTGCGTGATGTAATGCCGATTGGGATCAGGCATTGGGACAGAGCATAAATCAGCAGAGTGCGCCTGTTTTTATTGATTCCTCTAAACGTAAGTCTCTAGGCAGTGCTTTTGCTCCATTATTAGAGTAATGTTTTCATCTGTTCCTGTGATATTCTACAAATACAAGGAAAGGTATGAAGTTATGAGTTCTATTAATTATGAACCTATGTTGAGTACAGAAACAATTTATATGGCACAGTTTTTGTGGGGACCTTAAGGTCATTGGACTATTAACAGGCATGGAACAGGGATACACTAAAATTCGCTGCTTCCTCTTAAGACGAATGGTACAGCCGCGGCAGAAAAAATCACTACTTTCGGAAAAAGTGGCCTCAAAGAATGATTTCATCCTTGGACACAACCATACTCACATAAACCACTTGTTGAATTCGCAGTGTTGTCTTTCTTCCACCTTGGCACATAAACTAATGTTTGGATTGAAAATATTTGTAAAATGCTCTTGACGACAGGTTATAGTTAAGGTTACGCTAGGTTAACTTTACGTTACTTAACCTGAACACTTAACTTAACCTATCCTATCCTTAACCTAAAACATAAATTAAAGAAAAATACCTGAAACCGAATATAAAGGTGAGTGATTAAATTATATATATATATTTATATTATATATATATATATATAATTTTATTATATAATATATATATAATATAATAATATATATATATATTATATTATTATATATTTATATATATATATTATATAGTTATAGATAGAGAGAAGAGAGAAGAGAGAGAGAGAGAGAGAGGAGAGAGAGAGAGAGAGAGAGAGAGAGAGAGAGATGAGAGAGAGTAGTCAGAGAGAGAGAGAGAGAGAGTGAGTGTGTTTTTTTTTTCGCTCTCATATTTACATATTCTACAAATACAAAGGAAACGTACGAAGTTATGAGTTCTGTACTTAATTAACCTAGTCGAGTACAGAACATTTAAATGGCCATTTTTGGGGACCTGAAGGTCATTGGATCTTATTACAGAAATGAACAAAGAAACACAAAGTCCTGCTGCTTCCTCTGCATATGGTAATGAATCGGCCGAAAAATCAACTACGTTCGGAAAAAGTGGCTCTCAAAGACATGATTTTTCATATCTGGGACGCAAAAACAATCAGCATAAACCGCTTGTGAAATCCGCAGTTTCTCTTTCTTACACCTTTGCACATAAACTTGGTTTGATGAAAATTTTTGTATAAATAGCTCTTTTACAAATGAAGGTGTGGCATTCTTACATCTACAGAAACAGTTTACAATTTAAGTGAGGCAAGATAATGAATGGGTTTTTTATTAGCCCCCATTAAAACAGTCTTTCCGAGATGAAAGTTCGAAAGGAAACTGTCAGAAGGACAAAAATCGGCCTGGCTAGCATTCAAATCAATGTGCTCAGGTTCCTTGGAAATTAGAACTGAAAACTATGAATATCTGTACGTTATGGGGAATTGCTTTCGTGATATAGGTTGCAGTATGTTTTTAAAATACACTTTATGGGACCTCGCATCTGGACTCCCCCCTCCCCCCCAACCTTGGCGCAATTTGTGATGAAGCATGGTGAAAGGTTTCACCCGGACACTCTATGTTTGAAAAGCGTTTCAGTTGGCGATGGAATGAAAGTACTTGCTGAATATTGCTGGTCTCTTATCAG
>JABUQX010078939.1:0-49722 GCA_015478945.1 Trachelipus rathkii
AGAGAGAGATATATAAATAGTCTGTTTGACTATCTCGTTTAAGGCCAAATATAGTGTGTGTCGTCGATTGTGTTGGGTTAGTTACTATGAATGGTTGTGGTCGTGGGATTATTGGTACAGGTGTGTAGATGTTGTCTGGTTATACTGTGTGCTAGTTAGTTGGTAGCTGCGTTGGCTGAGGTCTATGGGGGGTATCGGGGCGGTGAGGGTGCGGGAGTGTTTGTGGTGGGAGGTGCTACGGGAATGGATTGGTGATCCTAGGAAAAAGCGACGAAAGAAATATTATTATATTGAACAAACATTATATATTTAGGTATTAATATATTGTATTAGTTATAATTATATATATATTATGATATATATATATTATATATATTTAATATATATATATTTTTTATATATATAATAGATTTATGGATCGTTGTAGTTGTGTAGTTTATGGTGATATGGTAGTTGTAGGGGTTAGGTGTGGTTTGTATATATGGTTGTATTAGTGATTAGTGTTGTTATTATGCGTTGTTATGTTATTGTCTTGATGTTAATAGGGGTGGTTTGTATGGTATTTGTGCTTATATTTTTGTATGAGTAGTTATATAGTAGTTATGGTATTTTTAGGATTGGGTGGGTACGTATAGTTGTGTGGTTGGGTTGAGTGGTATATGATATCTATATATATAGTGGGTGTTGTTATTGATATATGTTATAGGGTGTTGTATATATGATGGTAGGATTATTTGGGTTTTATTGTGTGTGGTTATGATGTATATGGTTTTTGGTATGGTATTTAGTGTGTGTTTGTAGTGTAGTTGTTTAATAATGTTCTGGTTATAGTTTTGTTTTTGTTGTGCCGTTAGTTGTCGCGAGTGTGTGTGGTTCGTGTATAATTATTATCGATTTTCCGTTTACGGTGTTTGTGGTGTTTTTTGGGGGTGTAAGAGTATTCCGATTTGGTGTAGGTGGTGTTGTGTGTTGGTTTTTTTAATACAGCTATGTGTTGGCTGGATGTTTCCTGCGAGTTGTAGATCCATGGTGGTGCGAAGTTTTCGTCCTGTTTTCAAGCTTGGTCAACTACGTGTGTTTTGTTCTTGTTCTGGTGTTTGCTCGGGTGTGTTGTTTTAAGTAGTCACTAAAAAATTGATTGCGTAGTTAGTGAAACTGACTGTGGGTGATCAATCTTTCACAGGGGCTTTTTGCTGATCAGATGTAAAGAGGATAGGTATAAGCTTCAATGAAGTAAATTGCTGAGACAATAATTCTAGGTGATACTGAGAATGTTTTGCAGTGATGTGTGGGTGGTGTCAGATATTAGGATAGGTAATGCCAATGCTCAGAGGTACATTCAAAATGGAATGGTTTCATAAGAAAAATAATGTATTATGTGGTGTGTAAGACGAACCTGTTTCTTCTCCAACTTTTGTTTTAAGCAGACGAAGAGAAATCTGCTTTTGAAGGTCTTACATTGGAAAGCGATCTATGTATGTTTAGAGTAGAATAATCTCTATCTAAACTGTTGCTGAGTGACTAGATTAGAGCAAACGAGCTTTGATATCTGAGAATAGCATTTTCATGCTGCTCAGGTAATAATTTTTTGTTTCAGAATATTCGATCTCTGTTATGGCTCGGATAAACATTAGCGTGGTAATTGTGTTTTTGTTGTTGAAATCGAATATTTTGCTTAGAATTTAAGAGTGTATCTGTTTACGTCAAACGCATAACTGTAAAGAAATTGCATATTTTTTTTTTTTCATAATAAAAGGAAGTTGTAAATATATTCTTATTATATGTTTTTGGAAAAGTGCATTTATTTTCTTCTGAAAAAGTAATTTTTTGTTGCAGTATAGATTGACGGTTGGTTGAGTTTATTATGTATTTATAGTATATATGTATTTAGTATATGTATTTGAATAGATATTGTTTTTTAGAGTGGTTGTATTTATATTTATATATAGTATATATATTTGATTTGTTTATAATTACATATATATATATTATATTATTATATAGTATGTTATATATATATAATATATTATTATATTATATTATATATTTATATAATATCTATAAGTATTGTATTATTGTTATATGATGGGTAGTATTAGTTGTTATAGTTATTATGTATAGTCAGTGTGTAGTATTATATGTATTATGGTATATAGTTGAGGATTGATATTATATATAGGTGAGTTATATGAGTATTATGTATTAGTTGGTTTGTGTTAGGGTGTTATTGTTATGTATGTATTAGTATTATTGATTGTTGCATTGAATATATTTAATTTTTTTAGGTAGTTTATTATTTATATAATATATAAGTAATAATATATATTAATTATTTTTATTTATAGTTATATAATTTGTATAGTATATTATTATTATGTATATTATTATTATATAATATAATAGGTTTAGTGATAGGTTGTATAGTGTGGTTATTGTAGTATTTAGTATTTGGTGGTAGTTATTAGGGTAGTTAGGTTCAACATACGCCTTACATATTCCGAGTGCACCAAAGATATGGCCAATTAGGAAAAAAATTTGAAACTATAACTTACGTTTAAAATATATTTTGACGGAAAAACAGAGCTTTACGAGTTCTTCATTGTAGATGAAGTTTGCAATTCTGGTTGAATAAGGTTATCTTCAAGGGGCGGGTTACTCGGTCGCCCCAAAAATATTGCCGAGGAGAGCTGAATAAAGATATCTCGCCGAAAACGGTAATGTGTTTCTGGGTGCCAGAAGTGTTTGGATAATGGAGGGTTGATTTAGTGTTCAATTGCTTGTCCCCGGTTCACATTTACTGGGTGTACTTGCATATTTAAAGGATAGGTTTGGAGTTTCGTGAGTTAAGTTGGAAAATTTGAAAAACTCTGTAGAAATTGGTGGATGGCCAATTTGTGAGTGGATTTGTATGCGAGAAGGGTGTAAGTAACTGTAATCATCTGAAATAAATTTGCAATCGTGTGGAATAGAGAAAAGATAGTTGTGCAGGATTTGGGTTGGAGTAAGACGCTTATAGACTGTGTGGGTCTTTTTGGAACATAGATATATCAATGTTGTTGTTGTTGATATAACGGTGTAGGGAGAATGCTTAAAAAAGGAGCATATACCCATTTGTTGTAAGGTTTTGTTTAATAATAGAGATATAATGCAATTTGGTTTGGATGTGGTGTGCTTAAGGTTAGTGGGTATGCAGAGATTTAAGGAGGAAATTTCTCTAAAGTGATCCGATGAAGTGTTTTGCTGTAGAACGTAGTTAATTCTTCAGTTAAGAAAGAAATAGGCATAACTGGTCTGATCCTGTTTGAAGACTGGTTAAGGTACGTAGGGAAAGGTATTACTTTGAAAGTGTCAAAGTAAGAGGCAGCAATGAATGGAATGAGGGTGGACACTTGGTATGGTTGATTTAAGTGCATAATAGTCCAGGTGTATGAGAATAATTGGTAGAAATTTTCAGAAGTAGGATGAAATATTAGGTGCGAATTGATTTTTGGTTTAATGTCTTTTTTGAGAATAAAAAGGAGAATTTGAATGAGTATATTGTAGAGGTGTGGTGTATTGTTTTGTGATAATTATGTGCACACTGTATAATATTTTATTAATTGGTTTACAAAATTCATTTGGGTATCAATGTAATTATAAATTCATTTTTCAAATTTCTGATTGAAAATTTAGTCGTGATGGGAAAGAGTGGAATGATGTATTAAGGGTGTAATAATGTTTTCCCGAATTTGTTTTAAGTTTTGATGGGTCCTTGTGTTTTCATGGATTTGTGCATTTAACCTTGTGATGGCTGTTTCTGAATTGAACCCCGAATCGAGTATTAAATTCACTTTTCCCTTGAAATGGTTTCAGAATCATGGAAGTTGCGGTATCCGAAAAGTGTTTTTAAAAATTCCACCTCCCAAAGTTGACAATAAAAACTCGCTTATTATGGGAAAAAAATCGCGTTTTATTCGTTCTGGTATTCTTCGTGATTGTGTTGTGACAATAAACTTATGGGATTTTTCAAAGTATTGTTCTATGCTTAATTATATTTGTCTTTTAAGTAATCTTTTTTATAATTTAGTTTGTGCGGGTGAGTGCGTAGTAAATGATTCCCTTGAAATTATGGAAGCCTGGCGATATCTGGTTGCAATACGTATATGAGCTTTTTAATTAATTCTATTATTGTGTTACATGACCTTTATAGTATATATATATATATATGTATAGTATATAGATATATATATTCATATATATATATTATATTATATATATATATAGCTATATATATATATATATAATGTATATATATGATATGATATATATATATATATATATAAATGATATATTATGCTTATATGTGCTTGTATATTATATATATAGTATTAGTAAGGGGCGAAGATTTTATTACATTTGGCACTAAATAAAAATGAGCTGGTTTACATGTATACGGTGATGATAAAAAACAAATTTTTTTTTATCACTTGTATAACTAATAATGACTGAAGGTGGATCATTTATCAAAAAAGCTAAACATACTATTTTGACATTTGAGTTTATTTAAAACTATAGGATTAACATAAAATGTTGGCTCTAACTTTTTTGCTATATATATATATATATTATATATATATATGAATACTATATATTATATAGTGATATATATATAGTATTCTATAATTATAATATATACTATAGTATATAGTATATATAATATATATATATATATATATATAATATATATAATAATATATATATATATTATATATAATATAGTATATTATATATATATATATATATGATATATATATATATATATATATATTATATAGCCAGTCGGTTTCATCGTCCGTTCGAATACTAATTCGCAGACCGCCTGACAACAGTTAACTAACTATATATATCAATGCATGATAAGGTTCATAGAATAAAATTAAGGAAATAGAACCAGGTCGGACGTCTTCGAACCTTGAAATGAATTTATGTTGTCCCAACATATCAAGGGAAATTCTGTAATCAAAAACTGGAGTAGAATCTCAACATTACTCTTAAAGACTCTAATTCTCTCGCGAAGTTAGTCTGGAACCAACGACTCTTGAAGGACTATCAGTTGATAAATTTCAAATCTCAGAAAACAAATGAACAAAATTGGTGAAAAATGTGAACGTTAAAGATTATAACGAACTGATATCCTTAATATTAGGAAATAGTAATATGACGGTTCGAACGATGCAGCATTCATACGTATTCAATTTCAGTAGATCAATTTTGTATTGAAAATTCCAGAGAAGCCTGTAATTCATAACTATCTAGGTTCAACTGTCAAACATGGAATGATTAGTTGGTGACTTTATTGGTGGAATATTTTGGTTTTCTACTCAGCTGTGGAGATTTTTTTTGTGTTTTTCACGTCTGTTTCACTGTTCTTTCTTCTTTCTATCTTCTCCATTTTCGCTACCACATTATTTTTCAGAATGTAAGACAAAACTTGTTGTTTTGGACCCCTTAGTTTCCACACAAATGTTTAAAAAAAATTCCTATACAAAGAGTGTTAAAATATATTCAAGTGCGATTCCACATTTAGAAAAATTTTTAAAATACTCACCATAAGCTTTTATAGCAAATATAAGGAATTTTTTGCCTTCAATATACTATATATAAATATTATATATATATTATATATATATATATATTATATTTATATATATATATATATATTATATATTAATATATATATATATATAATATATAAATATATATGTACGTACTCGTTACATTGTATAAATTTATAAAAGGATATATGTAAGTGCTACCAAGATTTCTGGTACACAGTTGGAAGAAACCCTTGTAGAAGTCCTGTTGTAAAAGCCGAAATAATTGGTGCCTTTCTTTCTTGTTGTATATTATCAAGGTCCACCGATTTGACCTCTTGTCACCCTTGAAGTGCCTATGGGAAATTCAGTTAGTTAAAAATGTCAATAAGTGCGAACATCCTTGAGCGCTCTCTCGGTCATAAAATTGATATTGTAATGGTAATTAAATTGAAATATTTAAATAACAATTAAATTTTGAACAGTGAAATATCTTAATGTGTGCTCATGTAATATATCCATTAGATCTAATTAATAAAGATAACTAAAGAAGCGTTTCGCTATTCAAAACTATCTTCTTATTTGCTATAGCAAGGTGATCTTTTAAAATAGGGCTATTAAAATATTATAAGATCATTCTTTGTACATAGTTTTTGTGACCCAGAGTGACATCAGTCATGTACAACCTTTTGATAAAAGGAGGGCCCAGACTAAGAATAATAATAATTAATAAATACGGTGATTGTCAAAGTGAAAAGTGCCATAAACAAATATAGTGCTAATGGAAGTGACCCATATACTGTGAAAAATTTTTTGGTAACAAAATAAAGTCTTAGTGCGTTGGTAACAAGAGTCTCATTAACTTTATTACATAACGATTAGCGTGAAGAACTCCGTTATTTTAAAATCGCTAGTCTTGTGAAAAAGAGCTCCATTTTAAAAACAAAGTGGCAACGGCAAAAAAAAAAAAAAAAAAAAAAAAATAAGAAAAATGTAAGAGACGGGCAGAAGGGACTTTAAGATGCCCAGCCATAAAAAAGATCCCCCCGATTTGGGAGAGGTAGGGGAAAGTCAAGTACTGCATCAAAAGCTTTCGGGAGAACTTCGACTTTCCCCCTCTTCCCCAAATCTCCAGTTTAGGGAAGAAGAAAATTCCGAAACTCCCGATGGGAAAGGATAGTCAGGACTTACATATCCTCCGCTATCGAGCATATGGTTACCCCACTGTCTCCCCCTTCGTGGCTGGGGAATCCAAAGACCAGTCTTGCCTAATTGGCGCTATTCATAAGTTAGATTGCGTAATATGATGACTTGATTTACACACTACGATTACCGTTTTCAAACTTAATGGAGTGGACGATCCAAAGGAACGCGTAAGAATATTGGCTTCAGTCCTTCCCCATGATATCGTAGCGACCATCAAATTTCCATTGGGGGGAGATTGCTTTCAAAAGTTAATTGCCTCGATCGAGGAAGCTTACGCCCCAAATTTGAGAAGTCAAATCAGTGAGATTTTCAAAAAGGAAGAAAAAAAGAAGAACTCCCTTCAGTTTATTTGGCAAGAGTCCGTGATGTTATTTGGGAAGAATAGGATTTGATCTGCTTGCGGAAAACAGTGCTCCGTTTGTTCATGAGTTGTTTATTAATGAGCTTCCATCTCGCATACAAGAAAGTTTAATGACTCTGGCAGACGATAGCAGTCTTGAAAAAATTACAAAAGTAGCAGATAACTTATATAAGAACTTTTATAGGAACGACTACGAAACCCCCCACGAGAGAAGGGGGAGAGAATATTGGGGGGCGGTAAATTATCTTCAAGGAGAACAGTTCCAAACACACGAGAGAGGCTCAAATTGACTTAGACTCGGAATAAAAACCAACAACAACAAAATTCCTAATTCGCATAAGAGTTAAAGTCATCACAGAGTTCTCTTTCGGGAGATGAAGGCGTTCTCAAGTCCTCTCAACAAGGTCCGAGGACCAGCTGATGTGACGGCCTGCGGCCAAACGACTCGTAAGAAAACAACCATCATTTCAAAATAGAAAGAAATGCTCCTAGGAGATCGTAAACAAGGCAACACTGTAAATGCGGAGTTTGCTAGGTCGAGTTATGGAACCACACTCCAGATTTCTCCATAGAAGTTACACCTGTCATTTCGGATTTTGTCGCTATTGTTATTCTTTGTATTACCGCCAAATGGAGAAAGTCAGCAAGTCCATGAGTCACATCCCCAAAGAAGGCAGGGAAACGCATCAGATTCCCCTCGAACAGGAACATAAAATTAAGTGAAATATTTTAAATGAAAATGGTTATCGTATTTTTAATTATGGGATTTTGCTATAGTAAATAATTTGCATGCGTCTAATAGTGGGTTTAATAATAATAATTGACAAAGGATTAATAGGTTATGTTTTTGTATTTCTAATTGGAATAATAATAATATAAAGAAGTAGTCTAATTTTTGATAATCAGGAAAATAATGTTATATTAGAAGAAACAAATAATAATTAATAATAAATAATAATTAATAATATATTAATAATAATTAATAATACGTAGCTTTGAGTAATTTAAGAGTAACGAGCAAAGGTGCTCACTGCATGTACAAGAAGTCATCCTTCTTCCATGAAGCTCTGAGTATTCCGACTATTGGCAAGAGTATCGATGTGACCCATACGATACCCACGCTGGCTTATAGCGGCTCACAAAATATATTAAGTACGGATGCTCCGACTGGAGAAAATCAGGTCATAAATAATTTGTCGGTATTAAATAATGTAAGAAATTATAAACTTTATACAATTGTTGATAAAATATCAAAAAGAGTCTTTATTTTAGATAGTGGTAGTGAGATCAATTTACTCCCTATGGATGGAGATAATAATATATCGATTATTGGTCAAATTAAAGCCGCCAATGATACCGTAATTGACATATACTCGCGCGAAATTGTTACATTTGATTTTGGGTTAAAGAGAACTTATGATGTAGAATTTCTAACTACTAAATTGCCCATTTGTATATTAGGAATGCCGTTTTTAAAAAAATTTTTCTGTTTAAATTAATGTTTGGACAGATGTGTTAACGGAACTCCAGAGCAAAGAAGGTAATAGAATTTATTAATAACATGGGTACGATTTGTAGAGATAAGGCTTTTTATTCATACTCTCCTCAATTTTCTTTCTGTAGCTACTGAATTGGAACTTTTTAGTGATTATTCGCTATAGTTAATAACCCGCAAATAAATTAAAAATTTATTTGTGAATGCTTATTTGCCGGAAAATTTTAATACTCGGGAAAAGCAACTTAAAGCTTGGGACAACCTGTTCAAAGAATTTGGGGGAGGGGAGAACGCTGAGTCGAAACTTGGGAATAGACATGGGGGGGATACTTGTGTTCTGAGGGGGGAGAGGAGACTCGAATTCCAACTGCTATTTTCAAGGAAATAGCTTCACTTTTTCCTTATAAAACTAATAAAGCAGGGCTCCAATAAAACTTAAACCTCGTCGTATTCCTCATAAATTATTCGAACAAACAAAAAGGGAGCTATTAAATTTAGTAAAAGCGAAAGTTTTAAAGAGGGCACCATCGCAATGGAGTTTCCCCATCAGCGCGTTGGAAAAAAGTGGGGGAGGGGTACGAATCGTTTGTGATTTTAGAAAACTTAATTCCGTGGCGAAAAATGATGTATTTGCTATGCCGAATATAAATGATATTTAGTGGGCTTCATGGGACAAAGGTATTAAGTAAGCTTGACGTCACGAACGCGTACTATTTACTGCCTTTGGCAGAAGCCGATCAACATTATTTTACTATTAGTACAATGATCAGCAATTTTTCTTTTAGACAATTACCGATGGGATTTAAAAATTCGAGTTCGTGTTTCATGAGATTTTTAACTATATTTACTTCAAGGCATTCCCCGTGTACACGTGTATTTAGACGATATTTTGATAGGAACCAAAGATTTATCAGACACGTGTTGGTACTTAAACAAGTATTTGAGAGATTAAATTATTTTAAAATTTGTTTAAATAAAAAAAAATGCGAATTTGGGGTAAAAAGATTAAGTTATTTGGGTTTTGACTTGACGGAAGAAGGACTTGCGCCATTATCTGAAAAAGTTAAGGAAATAATTAATGTTCCTCGACCGTTAACCATAAAAGAAGTGCGTTCGTGTGTGGGCAGAATTTCCTTTTACCGTCAAAATATACCGTGTTTTCAAATCTAACATTGCCTTTGTATAATTATTTAAAAGGGAAAAAATAGCTCTAATAAATAAATTGGTGGTCTCCCGAGGCTGAGAAGTCTTTTGTAGATATAAAACAACGATTCGTCACGCCTCTCGCTCAGGTTCCCACAGTCGATGCGCCTCTCAACAGTGTAACATCTAATGCCAATAATAAGCTTTTAATACGGTAATTAATGTCTGGACGATGAGATGGGACTCTTTTTGTGCTTTTTATAGCGTGTGGTCTTTAATACAACGAAAAAAAAATATTTGCATAAAAATATCATTTTAGGGTTAACCAAATTATTCAAGAAATATGGCGCATTTTAGCGTGGAAATGCATGTGCGTATCTGTCGGTTCACGGGCGTTGTACAATATAAGAAAAATCAATTGCTAATGATGTACAAAATTATAATGCTAGGGAATTGAGGGAACTCGCTTATTTTGAGTACTTTTAATATCACGATGGAGTTTAAATTACCGAAAATCAAATGCGTTAATTAATTTTACTTGCTAATACTATTGCCATGAGGATGAGGTAGAAAGATGCAGGTTCAAATAGTGTAGTCTGTGACTCCGCCACCGAGTAACGACGGCCAATGAGCCATCGGCTGAGAATACTATAGCGACATGACGTAAGGTGCTATTAACTTGTATGAATGAAGGCGCACCATGGATCTGTCTATTTCGAAGTGAAAACAGCGTCATGCGAGCGCCATATTGGGAAATGTGGGCATAAAATAAATTTAGTAACCAGGTTTGATAAAAATGGTCAAAAATATTATCCGCATTTCAAACGAGGATTTGGACTTTGAAGAAATTAGACAGCAACAACAGTCAGATAAATACCTTAGTGATCTGATGGCGAAGAAAGAGAAAACTACTTTGGAATTTAATAAGGCAGAAATTCTTTTATGACGGAAAGGAGATAGAATTAACTGTCCGATGTATCTTTAAACTATCGCCGTTTTTGTGGGCCCTTGAAAATAGTGTGCAGAAGAACGTAAGTCAGCGACTAACCAACACATAAAACGGACTTTCGTGGGGGTGAAATAAAACCCTCCTTAGCATAAAAAATGAGTTTGTGTTCCAGCATATGCATAGGAAGATAAAACAGTTTTTATCCGCACGTGCTCAGCATGTCAAAAAAATAAAACAGTACCAAGGTATAAGTCCTGATTACGGTGTTTTTTTAAAGAAGTAACAAAAGTTCAAGCCGTTTCATTGGATATCCTTAAGTTAACCTAAGCGAGGAGGGTACAAATACTACTTACGTTAATTCGACCGCTACGTAGAGTACGTTATGTTTGCTGTGCCTCTCAAAGAAGATAAATTCGGGAAGAAATATTGAATGCCGTTCATCACGAGCTATTTCCGTTCTGTGGAATTCCGCAGTAATTATTTCGGATTTAGGTGGGAATTTCACTAGTCGCATGTTTGAAGAAGTCTGCAGGGCCGTGGGAAAGGAGCACCGGACTACGTGTAGCTCAAACCCAAAGATGTAATGGCCTCTCTGGAGGTAAGTCATAGGAATTTGCTGGCTGGTCTGAGATGTATGTTGCAGGAACATGATTTAAGCCCCTCCGACTGGCCGAGCATCTTACCTATGGTGTTGTTCACTCTGAGGACTCGCGCATAACATGAAGAACGGTCCCTCAGCCCCGCAAACTTGATGTTTGGGCCAAAATATTAGCAATACCTAGTGGAATTAGTTGATCCGGCTTTCGGAAACTGCCCCAATAGAATTATAATGCCTAGTTACAAAAGCTAGCCGCTCTTTTAGCCGCAGCCCGCTTGCGCCACACACTAATTTAAAAATCGACACGTCTTGTGCCTAAAGGTGCATGTAGGCAAGAATTGGTGTGGGTGCGGCAGACACGAGTTTTTAAGTCTGGAAAACTAGCTCCCCGCTATGTCGGCCCTTTTAAAAAGTTATAAAAGTTAATAAACAGAACGTACTTATCGAAAAAAAGGGGAAGCCTCATTTAGAAAATTTAAGGAACGTTCGCATATATTATAACTTAGTAGATTTAGAAAGAGAAAATAACACTTAAAAAAAAAAAAAAAAAAAAAAAAAAAAAAAAAAAAAAAAAGTAATTAAATAAATAAAATAAAATACTAATCCGTTTTCTTCAGATGGTAAAACGCCTAAAGTAAAAGTGTTACATAAAAATGAAGAGTTGCCTCCAATAGGAAGCTATTATTTTAAGGTGAAAATTATCTGTTTTACTCTTTAACTTTAGTAGCCACTGTCTTCTCTATCCTAAACTTTTTTACGAAATTTGTCAGAAGGGGGGTTACAGGCAACTTTTTGAGATAACCATTTATGCAAGTATAAAAACATTAAATAAAATTTATAAAGGGATAATATTGTAAGGTGCTACCAAGATTTTCTGGGTACCCAGTTGGAGAAACCCTTGTAAAGTCCCTGTTGTAAAAGCCGGAAATAATTGGTGCCTTCTTTCTGTTGTATATTATCGGTCACCGAGTTGACTCTTGTCACCCTTGGAGTGCCTATGGAAATTCAATTAGTTAACAAATGTAAGATTCAGACGTGCGACACTTGACGTCTCTTCGGTCATAAACATTGTATTGTAAGGTAATTAATTGAAAGTAATTTTAAAAACTAATTAAATAATTGAACAGTGAAATATCTTAATGTGTTTTCATGTAAAATAGTCATTAGACATAGAATTCAATAAAGAAAAACTAAAGAAGCGTTCGCTATTCCAAAACTATCTTCCTTATTTGCTATAGCAAGGTGAATCTTTTAAATAAGGCCAATTAAATATTATATAAGATCATTCGTTTTGTACATATAATATATATATATATATAATATTAATTATATATATAATATATATTATAATATATATATAATATATATATATAATATATACTATATATATAATATATATATATAATATATAGTATATAATATATATTATAATTATAATTATTTTGCAACCCCGCTCCCCTCTAATCGAGAAACGGGAGAACTAGAGATATTTCGTCACCACGGCAGGCCGGTCCCAGATAGTGTATTAAAGATAGTTATTCGAAGTGCGTCTTATGTTCGTTAAGTCTAAGCAGTCTAGTAAGAGATGTTTTGCGTCGTCGTTTGTCTGGGAGGGACATCTTCTAAATGCACTTAATGAAGATTATTAAATTGTATTTACCTGAGAGGGAGGGAGGGAAGGGAGGGAGGAGGGAGGGAGGGAGGGAGTGATGGTGCCCAGAGCTGAGACGGGACCGCACTACTCGTGTTTGGTCGTCCAAAGTTTCTTCAGCTTGGGGATATTCTGGTGAGCTTGGTTTTGAAGTATGGTGTTGTTTAGATATGTGGAAATCGTTCTTTGGGTTAAGTGAGTATGAATGTGTTTAAAAGTGGGGGTATCGGGGTAGGGGGTAAATCGGGGGGGTTGTGGAAAGCGTTTTGTATATGTAAGAATAGTACATGGCTGTTCTCTTTATTTTTTCCTTCAAGAACGGCAGTAGTTTTTGCTGAAGAATCAAGGTCGTGATCCATTTGAGTGTGATTTACTAAAAACTGACCACCTCTCTCTGTAAAATGGGCTTTTATAGGGGGGATTTTTGATTTCCATTCAGTAGGTGGTGGATTGGTATGTGGGAGGTGAGCCCGCTATTATCCTGAGAGCTTTATTTCTGAATGTTGAGCTGTGATATCGAGGTCGCCCAGTCAGGTGATCCGTAATTTAAAAAGGGACGGAGGTATTGTCTGTATACTATTGTGTGTGTGTCTTTATGTTAGCCAAAGTTGATTTCAGTTAATGCTTTCAGGGCATTTAATTTATATGTGGCTCTATAAGTAATATTGTTGATGCGGGGGAGGGGTGAATGTCATGTGTGTATCAAAAGTCAAGCCTATGATTGTTGGTTGTTTATTGACAGAGAGTCTATTCTTTGACAGAAAAACTGTTGGGTGAATGTTTGATTCTCTTCTGTCTGTTCTGTCTGAGAGTAATGTAGTAGAAGATTTTTGAGATGATGTAGTCATTCTGTTTGTTGTAAGTAACTGTTCTAGGTCGTATACATATTGTTGTAGTTTTTTTACATTCTGTATGTAAAGAAGAGTTTTGAGCCGTGATTGTTAGGTTGTTTGTGTAGCTATTACTTTTTTATGGCATTGGATGTGGGATGTAGTAGATCATGCAAATAAAGGGTAAAGAGTGTTAATAAAAAGGGGGGTCCCTGGTGGACTAGGTTATATAATTAGTATGCAAGGGAGGAGTGGCGTCCTTGTAATGACTCTAGCTGTACAACTGGACAGGAAGTTTTCTGTAAGCTTTTTGTTTTTGATGGTTATATATGTGTTTAGTACTTTGTCTATTAAAATTTGTAGGGGGGGACTGTATCAAATGCCTTGTTAATATGATATTCCTACCAGGATAGTACGAGTAGGGGGAGAAGTTTTGTTAAAACCAGTAAGGATGTGTTGTGTTAGATCGGTTAGGAGAGTGGTATCGTGGAGTGTTTTTGTCAAAATCCATGTTGTGAGTTTGATAAGGGGATGAGGGATATATTCAACTTAGGATTAATTTTTCTAACACTGGATATTGTAGGGAGCAATGCTGTAGGTATATACGAGGCTGGGTTGTTAGGCTTAATATAGGAATTATATGTGTGTGTTTCCAGTGGTGGGAGAGTGTTAATTTGACATTCATTTTTGAATATTTGAGTTAGGACTGCGATAGCGCATCTGTTAACAAGTATTTGAGAGGAATAGTTGAGATAATGATTGTGAGTTTTTAAAAGTGTTTTTGATATGTGTTGAGTATTTCTAGAGAGTAAATGGTGTGGTGTGGTAGGGGGGGGGTTCAGTAGTTTCCTTCTTTAACTTTTAAGTCGTTTAATTGTTTGTATATTGGTGAGGATTGTGGGTTTATGTCTGATTTTTTTTAATAGTGTTGCATAATAATATTGGATTGGTTTATGATGGACTCGGGGGATTTTAATTGTTTTGTTTAACAAATATAGCTTTGTGGGTTGGGGGGGGTTGAGTGTGTGTATGAATATTATTTTTTATTGCTGCGGAAATATATATATATAATATAATATATATATATATATAATATATATATATATATATGATTATATATATATAATATATATATATATAATATATATAGTATATATATATATATATTATATATATATATATATATGTTGTTGTGTGTGTTGTGTGAGGCCAGGTATGTATGAGTGTGTGTTTGTGTGGTGTGTGTGTGTGGTGTGTGGTGTGTGTGTGGTGTGTGTGTGTGTGTGTGTGTGTGTTGTTGTGTGTGTGTGTGTGTGTGTGTGTGTGTGTGTGGTGTGTGTAACTGTGCGCGTCAAGGTTCTAATTTGTAATGAGAGCACAAATTAAGCAATAAGCGTAATTAAAATTTCGCGCCACTGAAGCAGAACAAGTATAGAAATTTCACTTTTCTTCCATTTGAAAAAAGCAATAAAATCAAACTATAAAAAAAAAAGTGGTTGAATGTAACATAAACTCAATTTAAAAAAAAAAAGACAGAAAGTTTCCCCGAAAATATAAAGTGATTTTGAAACTTTGTCTGTAGAAAGTGAAACAAAATCTGAAGAAATTTTGAAAAGTAAAAAATAAATATAATATTTAATAAAAAATGAAATGAAAAATTTAAAGTTTAGAAATCAAAATAATAATAATGGGCAGACTTCCTTTTATTAAAATAATAATATATTAGTATATATAATATAAATAATTATATATATATAATATATATAATTTATCTATATATATATATTATATATATATATATATATATATATAATATATATATAATATAATATACGGTTATATATACAATATATATATATATAATAATTTATATATATATATATAATATATTTAAGTATATATAAAATAATTATCTATAATATATATATATAGTATATTATATATATATAATATATATATATATATATATATATATATATATATTATATATATATATATATATATATATTATATATATTTATATAATATATATATTATATATATATATATATATATATATATATATATATATATATATATATATATATACTAAAAGGCGGGAATGATCTAATTGTTAATGACACAATCAATTTAATCACCCCTTGCACATATTTGGTTTAAATAGATAGGTTTATAAAAGGTGATTTATTTTCATTATTTATGTAACATCCCCTTTCTTGGTTTGATCACAGACATAATATAATTTTTTTACTATGTACAATCAAGGGACATGTTATCAACAATACACAATTAATACTTATTATTTGATTTCCATTAATTATACATTTCAAGAACAGTTTGCAGAATGGGAAAGCGTATTAATTATTAGCTCCATAAAACTTTACTTAGATCTTCATTACCGCTCTCTATTTATAATTTTTCATTATATTATTTTGAGAACAATTTTGTTTCTTTAAGGGGACGTTGCCGCGTAGGGGTTCCTACTTTTGAGGTAATAATCCATCAATTCTGAATTTTTAGGTTTAACACTTTCTAGTGTATAATTTAATGCTCTTTCGAATGGTGTGGTTATTTTCAACATGCAAAAAATATTTTATTCACAATATACAGGGGAATATGGGGGGGTATTCAATTTTGATATGTCATAAATGAAAAATCACGATAACTTTTTATTATTCATGCGATCAGCAAGAACCTTCCGGAACATGTATAGTTGAGGAAGAAACAACCTTTTTTTACACTAAGTTTTGTATAAAGAAAGAATTTGCCGCTGTGCATGGGAAAAATTTCAAATTTCAAAAAAGTTTCCCCATATGCAGCGGCAAACCCCTTGAGTTTACAAAACATTTATGTAAACAAAAAATGTAAATCTTGCCTAGTAGTATATGATCCGAAAGTTTCGTATTGATTGAACAAAAAATAAAAAAAAATTTCATAAATATTTTTAGTAGCAAAAAAAAATTTTTTAAAATAAATAGAACAGGTGGCGTGTAACTTTTTTAATATTTACTCGATTGCAATGAAATTTTCACAGCTTGTGTACCTCTACGAGATATACATATTCTATTTAGATTAATATTTCGTATGCCCAACAGTTTTGCCGCTGATCACGAGAAAACTTTTGAAAACTTTGAAATGTTTCCCATGAGCAGCGAAAAATCTATCGGCATGACAAAAATTTTCTCTAAACAAAATATGTCTACCTTCCCCAATTTATATACGCTCTGCAAATTTCAAACTGATCGTATAATAATAATAAATAAGTTTTCATGGTTTTTTATTTATGAGTTGCCGAATTTTTTTTTTTAAATGATGGTATCCATGCAACATTTTTATTAATTCATGCTTATAAAAATAGCAATCTTCCTAATATACCTGTTGTATTACATCTTTAATTAGATAAATTTTCTGTACGCCCAATGGTTTAGCTGCTAGTTAAAGGAAAACTATTTTTAAAATTTATTAATTCCCAGAACAGCGGCAATAAGCGTTTGTATACCAAAAAATTTATCTTAACACAAATTTTATTCTTTCTAATTATTCTTTTGGTAAAGTTTCGTATTAATCGGATATATAATAAAAAAGTTATTTAACGATTTTTCTTTTTATTGCCAAAAAAAAGAAAAAAAAGAAAAATTCATACAATTGTATAATATAAATAACTTTTTATTATTCATCTGATTAGAATTAAAATTTTTTACAATTTGGTAACAAATTGGCGAGATTCCCATTTTTTCATTTATATAAATTTGTTGTATACCCAACGGTTTGCCACTGCTCACAGTTCAACTTCTTGACTATTTTTACTAAAAAAAACTTTTTTTTACATTGAGCTGCTATTTCGGGGTATAACAAAAAAATTCAAACGCTTTTTTATACTTTTTTCTTTTTTTGTTTTCAATTTTGTATACATTGAACTACATTTTGATGTATGATTCATACAAAAATAAAAACTTTTGGTATATTTCTGATAACTCTTAAATTTTATGGAGAAAAAAAAAGTTGAGATTCAGCAAAAAAATCGAAATAAAAAAAAATTCTCTATATATTGCTGCTATTTGTAAGTTATTTCATAAAAATATATGCGTATGGCAAGTATTTCAGTAAAATCCGCTTGAAAAAATCTTTTATAGTTCAGCAGAAATTCACTGTTAAAAATTGCGCAACCTGATAAAATGCTGATTCATGATTTTTGGAAAATTACTCAAAATCTAAACACCCTTTTTTGGCATATGTTATTAAGAACTGATATTGAACAAAATTCTTTCCCTTTCTGCTTCGAATATGATAATTTATCCCAAAAAATTTACATTAGTGTTGCAACGCGCAACGTCCCCTAATAAGAAACTTTACAAAAGATCACTTTTATGGGGATACAAGTTTTGATATTATTCGCATGGTCAGTGCCCTGCCTCCTCAGTCAAAGATGTTAATCCGACTATCCGTTCCCTCTCTGGCTTTTGCCAAGAAACTCTGCCGGTTTAAGTAACTACATTCTTATGGTTTAGTTTAATTTTAAATAATATAAAAAAGTAAAACAGTTGTGTATGATCTTATAGCATGTAGGAAATTTGAGTTTACATAAATACACATAATCTTTTTAGAGGCTATTGCGTACAAGCTTTAACCGATATGTATCAGAAATACGCCAATAAAGAGTTTGGTTACACACTTACAAATATTCTCCATACATGGATTTTATTTTGACCGAAGTCTCAAGATTGAACTTGGTACAGATAGTGCTTTCAGAGCAAGCAAGAACATCCATCCTTGCTTACATTTATTTTTATTACTTATTATTTTGGTACAAAGAAGAATAATATTTCCCTATTTTTTTCTCTTAAAATTAAGATATTTTCCAAAATCTATTTTTAAAAAAATTTCAAAGTTGGTTAGATTGTTCCGTAGAGTTTTATACTACTTTACGAACACTCCATAAAACTATTTTTTCCTGTGTGTTGCCCTGGTAATTCATTCCCACAACTATGATGACGTCAGACGTCTGTTGGGAGGTAGGGTATTAGCTCCTCCCACTTTACATTATAAACCAAACGAAAGTTTTATTTTCTTTCGCTATTAATGATAAAATTTTCAGTACTTTTACTTTCGCCTGAAAGATATTTTAGAATTCTTTGCTACTTTTTAAAAAAATTTAAGACTGATTCTCCTATCGACACATAAAAAATAAAAAAAATCATATTCAAAGATATTTATCATATAAAAAAAATGATCTTTTATTTATTTACATTTATAGTCATAAAAACCTTCATGAATTAATTATTAAAATTAATAATTAAACCAAAAAAAATTTAACAACCAGAATTCCCAAATATCCCGGTCATAAAGACCTTAAAATAAATTTTCCACACTTATGCTGATTACAATTAGCGTTTTTTCTGTCACTTTAATAGGGCTAATTGGGGCCTTGTGTCGCTTCTTTCCTACCTATTCTTGGTATGAATCCTGTTTTATTTGATGGACGCCTCGGGGTCTGCTGAAAAGGTAGGCTCCACATCGCCGAAGGAATGAGCAGGTTCATCCGTCTTCAACTAAATCTTTTTCTCAAAATCCTTAGTTCGATGACACCTGTTTTTGCACCCTTCAGGATAGAGACAATGCCTATTAGGAATGAAAAACTTCTCGTTCTACTATCACCTTCTCTTATCACTTTTATTAATTTTCTTACAGTGATATTATTCGACAGACTAAACGTGCTCACAAATAGGAAGTGTGTGACCATGTAAAGACTGACATGCTCTGATACGCAGCACTTGAAATTTTGCAAATTAGAGGGAATTGTAAAAATAGATAAATGGAAATGTGTTCCAGACTTGTTTACCAGTGATAATATAAATTGAGCATAGGTAGTTAGGTCCTGTGTCAGGAGAGTGTGAAGAACGAGTTGTTGGAACTCTTCTCAAAGAAGGAGGTACATGACAGTAAAATTCAAAAGAGTAATGTAAATTCTAACAACATTAGAAGAAGGAGAGTGATGTAGCAGTTCGACGGCTAGAAATAGTGGAGAGAGAAGGAGAGTTAACGAATCGACAAGCCCTAGACTATATTTTATTAAGGAGAGAAATATGTGTGGTACCACCCAAGATTGGTGATTCATACTCTATACAAGGGCGAACAATGCCCCTAATGTCTAGAAAAGAATAGCAACTGAGGTTTGAGATAGTTTCAATAGAGAACACCAAATTTCCAAGACACTTGTTAGTAAAACATAATGTATCCTTCTAAGAAGATCAAGAAGAAAAAGAATACTTCAAGAATATTAAGAACAGAAGGGGGAGAGTTGTGCTTCAAAGAAGATCTTATAGTTGTGTGGAAGATTATGTCAAGTAGATGGATGAAGAAGCTAGCTTATTGAGGAATTTGAAAGGCGCTCTGCAGATATAAAAACTGAACTAAAGGCAAATAGAAGAGATCAGAGGTCTGTTGCTCAAGACTATATCCTCAGCCATCATTGTTTGCTAGTGAATGAGTCTTCTGTCTCAAATTGGAAGGAAATACTTTATGAGTGAGTTCTGGAGTTACCGGAACCTAATGAGTGGAGAGGAGACACATGACAGATTTGTGATAGATCATTTGATGCGAAAGGGAAAAAAAAAGATTGGGTGTTAAACAGAATTCTGAGGAACAAAAACTATGGATAGGTTTAAACTAAATAGATTCTATCTGCAATAAGTCATAGAAAGACAAAAGGAAGTCAGAGAAGGTTACAAAGGAGGATAAATACCGAGATAGTATAATAGTATTATTAGTATATATAGTATATATATATAGTATACATACTATATATTTATATAATAATATATATATATATATATATAAATAAATATATATATAATAAATATATAATATATAAGTATATATATATAATATAAAGAAAGATAATAAACATATAATGGGAAGTAAAGAATTAACTGCTTTCTCTGTGATTGAACCACTGCTTGTTGCGAAATGAGGAACAATTATTCATATTTCATTTGCTTTCTCAAACTCATCACAAGTATGAATATGCAATATTAATATTATATATATATATATAGTATATAATATTATTATAGTATAGATATATATATAGTATATATATTATACAATAGTATATTATGTATAAGTATACTATATATATATGTATGTAGTATGTAATGTATAGTAATATATATATATAATATAGTAAATAATATAATTATAATTATATATATCATATTATATATATATATATATTATATATAATATATATATAGTATATATATATATATTATGTATATATATATATATCATATATATATAATATAGTATATATAAAATAATATATATATATGTATATAGTATATATATATATAGCAGTCATAATATAATATATAATATAGATATAATATAATATAATATATATATATATATATATGATTATATATATAATATAATTATATATATATATATATATATATATATATATCCACCCTGAAATTTCAAAAACCTCACTCAAAATTAATGTGTTCTAACGGAGAAAAATAAGAAGGCAAAAAATATTTATGCGCTACATCAGCTAATTTTTTAATGCTTAATTTTATATATATATAAGTATATATATATAGTATATATATATATATATATATATATATATACTATATATATAACTATATATAATAATTATATATATAATATTTATATATATTATATATAATATATCATATATATTGAAGTTGAAGGAATTATAGAATATTTTTTTTATTGAAACAGCAATGAAGAAATAAACATAAAAATTCAAAGATAAATGAACAAATTTGAATAATTGAAATATTTTTATTAAATTTTGCTCAATCTATTTTGGCACATTTTTTTTCATATTCTTGATTCATTTTATTAACACTAAGTGCTAGACTAGACGAGAGACTAGACGGTGCTAGATTTTAGAGTCTCGATAGTTTCTCCTATTAGTGCGGACGTAAATTTTTAATATTCCACCAATCAAGCGGCTATGATGATATTTTCTTCTTTTCCAATCCACTGAATAATCAAACGCCTTAAAAATTTGAAAAGCAACCAGATTTGATCAAGCTTCAAAATCCTCTGTTTCCATACGAATTAGCACTAAAAATCACTTAAAATCTTGATAAATAAGAAATCAAGCTCTTTGTCCATATTTTTTTTGTCAATGCATTAAAAGCACTAGTTAAGTGAGAAGAGCACTAAACATATAAAAATACCTAACATGTATAATAATATGCCTCGCCTCTTAAAAAAAATACATAAAAATTTCATTTTTTGTTAATGCCTTTTTTAACTGTTGCCTTTGTTTACCACAGAATTACACATTCACTATTTCTTTGTTAGATAGACAATAACTTTTAATTATTCCCAATTTACTGTTATTACATTAAACTATAAAACTGATAGTCCCTAATTAATATATATATTATATATGATATATATATATATATATATAATAAAATATATATATATTATATATAATATATATATTATATATATATATATTATATATATATATATAAATATAAATATAATAATAGTATATATCTGAGTATATACATTGAAATTTTAACCATTTTAAATCTTTTAAAATATTGAGAGTTAAATGAGATTATTTGTTGCTAAGTCTATAATTTGTATTATTATTATATATATTAGATTATTATTAATATTATTTATTGATTATTATTAATTATATAGTATTAGTATTAGTATTATTATAGTCTATTAATATATTATATTAATTATATATATTATTATATTATTAGATATTATTATTGTTATTATGGTTATTGTTTTTCGTTATTATATTATTATTATTATCATAGTTATTTATTATTATTATTATTATTATTATAATATTATTATATATATTAGTATGTAGTAGTAGTAGTAGTAGTAGTAGTAGTAAATTTTTTTTATTACTCTTACTATTATTTGCAATTTTTATATTTCAGTTCTTTTACTTTTATTCCAAAATGTTTCAAATTATGCAAATTAAAGAAATAAATGCATAAAAGTATTTTATTTTTAAATATGCAAAAAGAATTTTTATTTTTGAAAAATATTATAATAGTGTTTCAAAAAAAAAATGTTATTAAATTGGTTTTTAATTTCAAAATCTAATTTATTTTTTTTTTTTTTTTTTTTTTTTTTTTTTTTTTTTTTTACCAGACTAATTCTAATTTTTTTTTCGAGGGGGTGGAAGATCTAAATTTTCCAGAGTATATTTTTCTTGGTTTTTCACTCATTCCTCAATGATTTTATCAGTAAATTTGTATAAAATTTAATTTTCTCTAATTTTCGGGGGGGGGGACGTCTGTAGCCACTCAATCCCCCAGCGTATCGCTCTGTTCCTCTTCACAATGACAGTTCCTATGAAATTCCTTTGTATTGCACTTTTCATTAGCATAAGCAATTTCCTGTATACATGGATTGCTTTGTCAAAGAGAATTGTAAAAAATGAACTTTTACTCAAATAGCGATCCGTAAAATTGAATTTGGAATGATGCCAAATGGTATAAGAAAATCGGTCATGCATTGAGAGATACGGACTGATCGAGTAATGCATTTTCCTACATATTCAAATATACTTTTTCTTATTTTCAGGTTTCGTTCTTACCATATATTTCCTCATTTCGGAATCGAATATATTAATAATTTATTAGGTGAAGACATAAATGTTTATTTGTTATCCCCCTTGCCGGGGTAAAAGTCTGAGGCCTTTATGAAATCCACCAGATTTGGGGGGAAATAGATTCTAGACTAAAACCAAATCATACTCCGACACATCCCGATAAATAAGGTTCAAAGTTCATCCAAAGGAATAGAGAAGGGAAGAATGTTAGTCTTTACCAGTAGAGTACATGAAAGAATTTGAATAGAGGTCAATCCTTGTCTGGACAAAGAAAGAATGAAATAATATAGATAGACGTGTCACGCGAGTCTCCTCATAAAAAAGATGCATTGCTCATTGTAATACGGTAACATTAGGATCATGATACAATATTTCGACGACAAGAATTAGAGAGAACAGATTCAAAAAAATTAAAAATAAGAAATTTAAGTTATAAAGGAAAAAAAATTTCAGAAGCTAAAATTTAATGCAAATGAGCACTGAAAATAACAAAAACTTGATAATAACATAAAATAGCGCGCTTTGTCCACGTTTTATTTGGATAATGTATTAAGAAAAGCACTAAATAGAAAATAATATCTTACCTCGTGAATGAATCGAACATTTAAATAATAACGGCTCCCCTAAAAAAAAAAAAAAAAAAAAAAACAGAAAAAAACGAAATTTCATTTTTAGTTTAGACAAATTTTTAACTGTTGGCTTTATTTACATAAATGTAAAAATTCACTATTTATTTTTTTAATTAGACAATAACATTTATGATTCACAATTTACTGTAATTCCAAAAGTACTATAAAACTAATTAGCCCTAATGTATTTTATATATAATATATATATATAATTATATATAAAAATATATATATATAGTATAAAATATATATATATATATAAAATATAATAATTAATATAATATAATAATATATATATAAGAGAGAGAGAAGAAGGAGAGATCCGTAAAACTGAATTGGATGAAGCAATGGAAATATTCGAAAATAATTGCATTGATGATACAACGATCGAGTAAGCATGTTCCTAATAATGTCTGTCAAAATATACTTTCTTATTTTCATGCGTTCTTGGTCATAAAATCCTCAATCTCTGGAAACATATCATATTAATAATCTATATTAGTACTGGCATAAATGTTTTTTTTATCCCCCTATGGATAAAAATCAAGCGTTATGAATATCCTCGAGATTGGAGGAGTGAATAGATTAAATACAACAAATCAACACACTGACATATCCCTGATACACAGGGTTGATGCATCCAAGTGAACGTGAAATAGGAAGGAATTACATTCTAAACCAAGAGTACAAAAAGTAATTTTTAGTTATCCGCACACAAATATTATTATATTATCCAACCGTCACACGATCCCTCATAAAGAAGCTGTCATCAAATGCATAAACTAGAGAATGATGCAATATTTCGACCACTCAAAGATAAAACAGAATTCCAAATATACAAATAAGTTAAAGACAGAAAGAAATCGAGTTTCTTGTTCAAGTTAATAAGCGAAAAGATAAACAGGTAATTCCTCTAAAATCCCTCCCCAATTCACTTTCCGATCGTGAAATATGCTCTCAAAATTAAAAACAGTTACGAATTGAACTATAAGCATTAGATGTGATAGTCATTAAGTAACAGTTGAAATTTCATAATAAAAATTAAAAAATAGGGAATAGAACATAACCCTAAGCACATCCAATAGTTATGATTAATTTAGTTAAACGATAGCCGTCATCAGCTCAAAAAGGCCAGAAAGAAATCACAGAAGTGTAAAAATAAAGAAGAGGAAGTTTGATATCAAATCTTCTGCCAACTCCTTCAAAAACTATCAATAGACCAAAAACCGTAGCAAAACCCACAGCTGTACTGGAGTAGAACAAAGAACAAAGAATAATAGTGAAAGGAGAATCATGAATCTTGCTTCCTTACGTGAACACAAATAACGGATAAGATAAAAGTGCCAACTAAGTCTTTCAAATCTCTGCTTAGAAAATTTTATAATGATATTTTACCCCTATGGTTGAGAAGGTCTTTATTTCGGCAAGGTAAAAGGACACTTTTCCGGCAGTTAGAAAAATCTAAAAATTGATAAGATAAATAAAATAAATTAAATCAGTTTGATTAATATATATTAAGATTATATATATATATATAATATATATATAATATATTATATAATATTATATATAATAATAGATATAATATATAATATAATATAATACGCTATAATATAACATAACATAATAAAAAGTTGTTTTTTGACGTCATTATATATACTCAATATATATATAATATATATAATATATTATATATATATAAATAATATATATATATTCTATAAATATATAATTATCGTATCATATATATAATATATATATATAACCTCGTAATATATTATATATAAATATATAATATAACTAATATATATATATATATATATATAATAAATATATATATATAAATAAATATATAATATATATATATAAAGTAATATATATATAAATAAATATAAATATATAATATATATATATATAATAATGATATATATTATAATATAATATAAATAAATATTATATTATATATAGCGGATTTCTTAGGAGAAGAAGGCCGAAACCGCTGGGCTTCACGACCAGATTGCTTTTGTTCAATAAAAGCCTAATTAATATTTTTCTGAATTTTACAAATATATTTTGAACAACTCTCAAAAAAAAAAATCTTCAAGGTCTTCAATCTCCGTAAACACCGTACCTACTATTTAATAGAAATTATTAGTTATCTGACTTAAATTGCCCATTTCGTCAGTAAAAATGCGCTTTTTGTTCGGGGACATGACGGATTTTGACGCGTAACTACTATTGTTTTTATTTTTATATTATTTACTGCGCAACGGAATATGATAGTAATAGAGGAGAATTAATTATAATATATATATACATATAGTAATATATATAATATATATAATATAATAATATATATATCAATATTATAAATTATATAATATAATTATCATACTTACAATTATTAACACTACAGTCAAATTAATGATTCATTACAAGTTTTCGTCTTGCCTTTTCGTTAGCAAATTTGTCAATAACATAATATCTAAATTAAGGTGAAAATTCATAATTAATACCACTATAAGATGAACTAAACGCTGATGGGACTGGACGAACGTAAATAATTTTAACCCTTTAAGTTGGAGAATGATCTTCAGCTGAGCAGTTGTCTCGATACATAAAATAATTTGTAAAGCAAAATTTCAAGATTTGGACTATATATCATCGAAGCTTTTGTATATAATAAATAAGGGACATAGGTTGACTGCCATACCTTCTCAAAGCAAACAATTCTAATGAATGCATTCCTCTCCCAAAATCTCTAATATCGATCGAATAGAATTTTATGTAATAATTTACGATATGAATGTCTTCTGGGCATTCGGGAATGAAAGAATAAAACTCGAAAATCGCTCGTATCAAACTTCGCCGATATTTCAATTACTGTTGAACAAGTATCTAGATAATTATATATTGAAGCTTGCCTAAGAACATATTTCTGAATTCTCTTTTCAGATCTGTTTAGATACATTCTTAATGTCTTTGTGTAAGATTTCAACTTTCTGGCACAAGTTTCCGTAGTTTCTAGAACTCTAATTCATTAACCTAAGTTACAAAGAGAGTATACAAAATTAATCATTGACCACATCCATATCTTCAATTGCTAATTTTATACAGAATCAAATCTTCAAAGGTTATTGGTCCAATTACGACATAAGAGTATCTAGAACTCAATTTTTTCAAATCCCATTGCCTCTTGCTGATGACTGTCCTCATTTTACTCAGATAATAATATTAAAGCCCTAACAATACTCCAGAACCTTGTTAGTACTTTACAAGCTTCTCCGAGCTGACACCTTTCCCACATATGTTGACAGATATTCTTTGAGAACGATTCTAAGATACCGCCAACGATGCGTAGAGCCCAAGAAAAAATAAAGATTGAAAAGAAGCAAAAATAAAGAAACCGCCTTTTACAACATGTGCAAGCGCAGATTCCCACAAATTAAGAATAGCTGAACATGGAAAATATGCTAGATGTTGACCTTCTTTAAATTCTTGGTTTGCAAGCCAAATATATTCCTACATATTAGCGCAATATAATACGTTTGACCCCGAACAAAACGCTTATGTCTGATTCATTGCTAATAAGAAAACCATCAACCGTTTCCGCTATTCTTACCTGTATGACCAATGATTTTAATAAACCTAAAAAAGCGTTCTTTAGCGGCTACCTTCTTTGCTAAACATATCTGATGAAAAGCCAGCGATCCTAATAAGTCCTAGTTGAATATCAACAATAATAATAGAAATCTTACTCCTAATTTCTTCACTTCAACTGAGTACTTTCAGCCATAATTGATAAGATCTCGTAGTTCTATTGAAAATAAAGTGCTCTTTGCAGAATTTTACATGAGATATTGATTGGTAAAAAAGGGTCAAATTCTACAATAATTCCAGACTACAATATAAAATTCATTTCGACAGAGCCACATTTCATCATCTCCTCCGGAATGTCAACTCCTGTGAGAAAGTTCTAATAAACAGCAAATAACTCTTGTAGTACACTCCAATATTAACTTTCTTCTTCCTAATTGAAGAGCACTGCTGCAACTCTACATAAGAATTACTAGCTCTTCGGCATCAGACATACAATGACATGCGAACGAATTTTTCATGGCCAGTCAATCTATAATTGCCATGCTCCAATCGTTAAATGCCTCTGTTACAAACTGGAGATACAACACCTGCCTCCAAAAGTACACGACCACATAAAAACCATCTGACTGTTATATACACAAAATAGTCACTTTCCACAACATCTCCATCAAAATTTTCGTTCAAACAAGATTTGTAAATCGACTTTTACTGATATTTCCTCTTAGAATTAAAAAACGATTGTCGAATTGATTAATCCCCATTTTTTTGCAAAGTATCCTCGCCGTGGCTTCACCTAACCTTCCAATAAAATAGAAATCATCGCTTATAAAAGATTTCTGTCTGTCTCGTCTACCTGTACTATTCTCTACAGTAAACGTAAGAAGCGATGCATAGTTTCACGTACCTACGTGGTTATCGTATCATCATTGGGACTTTATTACCTCATTATCCGCACTTCACGACAATTCATGGCTTGTGATAAAAATTCTACCTCTTGTATTGTTAGATAACCATTTCAATCTCCTTCTCCTTTTCTATTCTGCATTTTAACGGTATTTTCGCCACTCAACCTTTCGACCATCCATTAATATCAAAACTGCTAAGTTCACCTACTTGTTAAACAATAAATAATTTCTACTCTGAAAAACTCAATTATTTACACCTTTTTTAATTCTAATGAAATCAATCAGAACCACATTAGTATTGTATCAGCCAGAGGCACACGCTAGTCTTCAGGCCACATAAAAAATAAAATTAGTAAACAGAATCACAAAGCAAACCGCACTGAATATCGGGCAAAAATGAACTGAAAAATACCAATTAGCTACATAAAATGAATGAAAATGAAAAGCCAAATTCAAGTCAAATAAGTGACAATCTTTACATTTCTTTTTGTACATACAAAATTTGGTACTTGAAACCACTGGAAGAAAAAGAAGAAGATATTAATATATAATATAAATATATAACTATAAATAATATAATATAATAGTATATATATAATATATATATAATATAGTCAAAAATTACGTTGAAATTGGTAGCGTCCACCTTGCAACGATTCCAAGAGTTTCAATCCGGCTAATCCCTAACATAACAAGGGATATAAATCTAAATGTTCAAACAGTTTCCCGTTCTAAACGCACGATCGTCCTCATACTCTTGACATAAAATTCTTTTAATAGACAATCGAATTTGAGCAATTTCAAAGCCTTTTTATAAAAAATATTAAAAAGGAAACCAAGACGTCCACAAGCCCAAAATTACCATATGGCAACCCTGATACCAATGTTGACAGACACTTTTTCAGCAAACCTGCAAGGAAAAGGGAAAAAAGTTGCCAGATACTATTAATGAAACTTGCAGGATTATATAGATATATAATAATAATATATATATTATTATATATATATAATATAATATATTATATTAAATATATATATATATAGTATATATATCACTACAAATACAAATAATTAAAAAAAAATCATTCCATCTCATGCAAGCGGGCCCATGCTTTATAACGGTCATATATATAATATATATATATATAAAATAAATATAGTAATATAATATATTAATAACTATATATAATATAATAATATATATAATATAAATATAAAAATATATATAATATATAATATATAATATAATAATATATATATATATATTATATATAATCTTAAAATCTTTTTTTTAATTATATAATATATATAATATTATATATTATAAATATAATAAAATATATATCTATATATATATATATATATATATATATATATATATATAAAATAATTATAATATATAATATAATAATAAATATATATATATATATATATATATATATATATATATATAATAATATGCATTAATATAATTGAGATTTCTTTCTACTCTTTTTTTCGGGGAATAAATTAAAGTAACTGGTAAAAAAAAATCTAATAATCGTGACAATTATTTATACATAACGATAATTAAACATTTTATCATTTTCAAATAAAATCCGAAATTCAGGAGAAATTACCTTCAGATTTCACCGCATTTTCGTCACCACTCTGTAAAGTACATATATAACCATTAAAAAAAAAAAAAAAAGAAAAAAAAAAAAAGAAATGAAACATTCAATATAGAAAATAAACGCTTCTCGAATCGTCGAGTAATTGAAAAAAATTTTCTTCCGTCAGATGCAGGCGAGAAACTCCCCTTCTGCATGTTTTCTTTCGGAGAACGGTTGAATGTTAAAATTCAACTAAAAAAACACCTGCAGCTATGCGGAGGACAGGTTAATATATATATATAATATAACCCATATATTAATATAATATAATATTACTATTAATATATATATACTATATAATAATATATATAATATATATAATTATATATATTATATAATAATATAAAATAATATAATAAATTATTCAGGCGTAACATAGGGTAAGTAAGTGAGTACTCCTAACCCAATGATTCAGATTGTTTAATAAAATAAATTAAATGGTAAAAAACTAATTAAACAAAAAAAAAAGAAAGTAAGTGAAAAAAAAAAAAACATTATAGAAACAAATAATTAATAAATGGAATCACGGTTATAATAATTAAATAAATTTGGATTTTCGTTCCTACCCTGTTCGTAAGAGAATTTTATCATGGCGTACTAAGATTCATTTCTCACGATATTATGAATGTCGCCACTAACATACCTTCCTTCCAACGTAAAAAAGAAATAATCGTATAATAATAATATAATATATCTAATATAAATATAATATAATATATATAATAATATCTATATATAATATACTAAAATATTATATATAATATATATATTTATATATAATATTATATAATATATATATATATAATATATATTATATATATATATGAATATATATAAATATATAGATAATATAATATATAATATATATATATATATACTATATATATATAATATTAGGATTAAATATATTATATATATATATATAATATATATATATATATATATATATAAATAATAATATATATAAAAATATAATAAATATAATATATAATTAAAATAATATATATATATATATAAATATAATAATATATATAATATATATAGAATGATATTGTTTAAAACTACAAACTCATATCAAAAATACAATAGCACAAGAAAAGGAAACATTCGTTGGAATCCATGTAAAGTTATCGGAAACTGTAAAAAAAAAAAAAAAAAAAAAAAAAAAAAACATAACTTAAAACAAAACATAGCCAAAGCGAAAAGGAATACATTTTGGAAACTGATTAAAAATTTATTAAAAGTAAAAAAAAAAAAAATAAATAAAATAAAATAAATATAAGGTGGTTTGATTCAATTTATTACAGTATGATATTATATATACTATAATTTAATTTATTTATAATATTAGAATATTATAATATATATAATAATAAATATATATATAAATATATATTTGTTAAAGGTATACAAGCACACACGCAGGCCGTAGCGAAAGCAACCAGCGAAGGACTTTTTCCATACCCCCGTATGGACTGTATCGAACCTACGATGAGTCTACGCTCGAGAGCACCGCACAAATACCAAAGCCGTGCCGAACCTCCCCGGAGGAATTAGTCACCCGCCCCGAAGGCCGAGAACCCCGACTCTGTCCATCTTGTTATAATTTCTGGGTATTTTTATTTAAAAAAAAAATTTAATAGAAAGTCTCATTTATTAACGATAAGACATTAAAGTCTGTAAATAGGCTTCACAATCTACATAATAATTATTAAACAAAAATTTTTTTCTCTTTTTAGAATCCTTATGTAATTCGTTAACAGATCCAAAAATTATCCGTTCGCCTAGCATTGAGTTTTGTATAGTATATATTATACTATATAATATATATAATTTACATGTAACTATTATGTAAGCAGAATGGAAAAAATGCCAAATTTAGAATACTATATATATATATATATACAAAAACTATATAGATATATATAAATTCATATACACTATTCCGCACTAAATGTTACCACATGATCCAAATGTATTCCTTTCCGGTTATCTATGGTATTTTGGAATATGATGCTAGTTTAAACCAAATTTCACCTATATAATATATATATATATAATATAGATATATAATAATAATTAATTATATATATATTATTATAAATTATAGTATAAATATTATTATCTAATAACGTTTAATATAAGCTGATTCTATCAGTAAACGATATATATAATATTACGACAAAGTTCTCTTACGTTCAAAGCATGGCACACATATTTACTATGTAGCCTGAATCCTGCTTTGTATTAATATTATTTTATACAGTTTACTTTAATGATATTTATCTTTATATAATAATAATAAAAATGCATAACAAATTTCAACTTTTTTTAAAAATAGCTTTAAAAGCTTATCTAAGAAACAAAAACTTAATTTTAAAAAAATCTCTAAGGCCACGTCCCAAGGACAAAAAGTCATGTTCAGAAAGGTTTCCTTTTAATAATTATTATTATGATTATTTTATATATTATATATTATTATTATATATTATTATTATTATTTAATTATATATTATTATAATAATTATTATATAATAATAAATATTAATAATAAAAATAATAATAAAAATAATAATAATAATAATAAGTATAATAAATAAATAATAATAAATAAATAAGAAAAATAATAATAATATAATAATGAAGGATATTGATAAGAAAACAAAGAGGCTTTTAAGATAATTATAATAAATAAATATTTATAATATTATAAAGTATATATATAATATTATATATATATAATAGAATATAATATATATAATAAAATATATATAATATATATAATAAAAATTATACATATATATATATAATATAATATATATATTAATATATATAATAACAATAATATATAATATATATTAACATTAAGTATATATATATATAATATATATAAATTATATAAATGAGATAATATATATATATATATATATTAATATATATATATTATAAAATAAAATTATATAAAATATATAATATATATATATAATAATATATATATAATATATATATATATATAAATATTATTATATATAATAATATATAATATATATATATTAATATAAATATATATATATATATATAAAATATATAATATATATATATAAAATATATATAATATATATATATAATATATATAATATATATATAATATAATCGCTGCCTACCCAATTTAAAAATTATTTGGTTGAACTTGAATATATTATATATAAATATATTAAATAAATAATATATATTATATATTTAATAAAATAATATTATATATATATAAATATAAATATATAATATATATATATAATAAATATAATATAATATAACTTTTTCCTTCCAGAATTTCTTGCTTGCTCCCAACAAGCGATGACATCCTGTTAAGCACCCTTCTTAGCCTTTCAATATTCCCTTGTTTTTCTTCATTTCACCCACTGAATATATATTACGTATCGGTAGCTTATCACTTTCTACCTCCAATTATTTGCATTTTTTTTCCAAAATATATTTTTGCTTTATTTTATATTCTTAACAAATAATTATAGGTTAAATCCGCTGCAATCTGAGTTAAATCCTTTCAGAAATATGCACAAGGCGTCTACTATATTTCGATTACTTATTTAAAGTAATTCCATCACATCATCAATAGATCAACAATTTGCCTTAGAAGTTAACTTAGATAATCAAAAAAAAAATTTATATAAAGTTATATCTTATCCAACTTTATTTAAAATCTCTTGTGTAATAGTAAAATTAAACGAATTGCTTTGTTTGTGCATTGCCGATGCTTCTATTTCTTCTACTGTTTTTATCTTTCTTTAAGGAAACCATTTAGATAATCTTTTGCTCCTTGTTCACAATAATAATGTAGCACTCACATCATTTTTTTTGTCTCATTCTCTGTTTTTTTTGTCTGAAGAAGTGGCATCTATTGATATATTGAAATTCCAGAATAGTATAAACCTATAATGAAGGAAATTCCAAAGGTTTTTATTCTGAGGATAGTTTAAGGTAAAGCTGTTACGATAATCTCATCAAACCAAGAAGGTGGTACAACCCCAAGATGAAACAACTTTTCTCTCTCTATTACATAAAATTTATTTAGTAATTTCAATAATGGAAAGTAGTATCATTCTCAAATAATATTAATATATATATATATATATTATAAAATAATAATATAATATTAGATATAAATATATATATATATTAATATATCTATATAATAAACAACTTACTTACAACCGCTCCCAGAAGGGTCAAGACCCAGACAAGCGGACAAGCGCGTTCTTAATCTTTCTATACGCCGCAAGAACCCCCTCTCCTCCAGCCCCTTACGACGCATTCCATCTTTTCAACAATGACCTCCACCGACTCTCCCATAATATAATGATAATAATATAATAAATACATATATATATATAATATATATAAAATATATAATATATATTTATATACGTTTTAGTACATCCATTTTAACCTGCACTATCCACCAAAAGCCATTTGGCTATTGTTACACCAAATCTGGAGCCCACAACATCTTGTTTAAAGAATATGTAGAGACACGAATTTTGATTGCAAACTCCTTTTCAATACTGTTGTAAGCTGGTTATCTAGAGGAAATGATGTCAACCGTGTCTTTGAGTTGAAGATGAAATCAAGTTGCTCCTGAAAGTCCAAGGGAAACATAGCCTTGTTTCTTACTTTAATGATGAAGCTTGGAAGAAAAGAATTTCTTACAGATATTTTTAGACCAGCTAAATAAGGTGAACCTGAAACCTCTATAAAAAACTCACATTATCCAATTTCAAGACAATTTTTAGGCATTTGTATCTAAGCTGAAAACTGGCGTCGTAAGGTAAATATTGCAATGCTTGTAAAACTTTGCAGCGTGGCAAAGAAGTCTGAAAGTGAACTGAATGAGAATTTGAAGGAAGAAATTATTAAACACTACCTTTAATCACTTGAAACGGAATTTTAGCAGTGCTTTTCTGAATTTACAGAAGAAAAAGCTGCACCAGCTCGAAACCCATTTTTTGCTTTTCTTGGATCTGCAGAACAATTCTTCTGCATCAGACCTGTTTAATCTAAACTTGCTGACTCAGTTTTAGTGTGCTATGTTTCAATGATTTCTAAATGCCACCATGATAGCATTTTCAGCTTAACTTCCACTTGCCTCTACATATCTCTTCAAGAGTGGATTATCGATGCCTTTACATATCAAAACAATTCAAGAAATAAACCAAATTCGTTGACTTCGAAACATAACTGCCTACTATAATTCTTGTTGGTTGTTCAACATAACTAACATTTGGATCTGTGCAAAGGTCAACATAACAAATTTATTAAAAATTTTTATGGTTCTAATTCTTTACTTAATAACAACTAGAAAAAATTTATTTTTAATTTAAATTTTCTTGAAACTTTTTTTTTTTTTTTAAGAAACTTTAAAAAAAAAATTTTAATTTATTCCTTCAACTTGTTTTTTTCTAAAAATTTTATCTTTTATTTTATAACGTAAAAAATTGCTGTTTTACATACCAAGCATAAACAGTAAATCAGCCATCTATCCTCACTCCCATCGTCTCCACCCTCCTATATCTTTCGATCTAACTTCTACTTGATCAAGTACACAGTTCATGTTATCATTCGGATAAACATAACAAAAAAACAAGTTCTTTAATCCCTGAAAACATAAAAGTTTACCTATTTTTGAACTAAACTAACATTACCAAAATGTAAAGAAAATTAAGTACAACAACAACAAACCTAACACGTTCAAATCTCAAATAAATCGATAAAATTAACAAATTTCCATACTTAATCACAACAGTAAAGTAACTAACTAAGCCGTAACAAAACGTAACCTATTCAACTTTTGTCAACGAATCTTAACAACAAGTTGAACTTTGATTAACATGGCATTTTAACAAAAATATATCAACAACCTCGGAATATAACGATCAACGCATATAGGTTACGTAACAAGTTTCTCAACTTAATAAAACTTACATAGCACATCTAACTAAGAATAAATCCACAAACGACAACTACACACTTTAAACATGAATAAACTGTAACGTTAAAAATTTCACAGTTAACAACAAGTAAAGTAACCAACATAACATACAAAAATTAACCTATTCACACTTCCTAAGCAATTCTAACATAACAATGTAATTTTACCTTAATATGTTAATATTTAACAAAAGATTATCATAACATTGACTAATAATCATACAGGTGAATATACTCTAACTTAATAAGGTTTTCACACAATAAGCTACATAGCATGCCCAAACAAGAAAATAATACAACACAAACCTAAATAATTACGTCTGCATAAACTGTTAACATTAACAAGTTTCCACACTTAACATCAGTAAATAACTAACATTACATGCAAAACATATTCACACTCTTTCAAGCATATCTCTTAACAATTTAACGTTAATCTTGACCCAATAATTTAACAAAATTAATCACTTCCTTGTCTAATTATCATTAGACAATCAAAATAAATCCCTAACGTACCAAAGTTTTTACCATTAACATAGTAATATTTAACAAAATTTATCAAAACTTACCTAAAACATAATCCCCATAAATAAATACAAACATAACAATAGTTTTATCCAAACTAACATAAAAATAACAAAGGTTTATCTAAACAATAACGTAAAAAAATAATTTCTTGAATAAAATATTCCTAGTAAAGTGTAAATAGTATCCGAATTTAAAGCATAAATCATAAAATAGTAAATCAAACACTCGTCTCTCCAATCCTCCTACCCCGTTAATACCTTGACTATTGATCTATGATTCAGTCACATATCCGAGTATCATCTGGTATAAACATAGTAAAAAATAAGTTCTTTATATACCTAACCCAACGAATATATGCTACTAACGTTTTCACATTAATGAAGCTAAAAAGCATCACCAGAGTCCTAGAATATAATGCACAAGCCAAAATCCCTACCACCTTACACACGAATAAACACTAACCTAACAAAGTTCCATACTAACAACAGTAAAGTACTAACATTGCATACAAAACTAACCTATTCACACTACTTTTTTTCTTCAGCATATCTTAAACATAAGTGAAGTTTAATAACACATCAATATATTACATCGCATTTCGAGAATCATTTCGTATAAACATAACCAAAAATGTGATTCTTATCAATAACCCAGGCGAATATATTGCAACATAATAATGTTTTCATAATAAAGCTAAACATACCATAATTAGTTCATAAAAAATAATGTACATAAAACTAACAAATACACAATAACCTTACATTAACAAAGGTCCACCGTTAACAACCAAGTAAATGGCTAACAAAGCATACAAAACGTAACCTAGCATATCTCTAACATATTCTAAATATTAACGTAATTTTACATGACACAGTAATACTACAACTATTTATAAACCGTCTAATTATCATAGCAGACCAACCGATTACAGTAACAAATATAGTTATCCGCACATAATCAATAAAATATAAGTTCTTGAAAAATATCAAGTAAATTGTAACAGTTTAATGATCCAAAAGATAGAAATCATAAATCAGTAAAATCAAACTATCACCCTTCCCACGCCACCCCTGATACTTTTATCTATTATGCTATGATCATGTCACACTTTCGAGTATCATTCGGATAAACATGACACAATATTCTTTATATACAACCGCTGGACGTATATCAAAGTGTGAACATTGTGACATTACCTAAGATAAACAATTTTACTATGAACTAAAATATAAAATAAACGACAAACCTCTACACCATAATAGAAATAACTACTAACATTAAAACTTCCGCAAAGACAGTAAAGTACCTAACAACTCGTACAAAATAACCTATTCACACTATTTCAAGCATATCTCTACACATTATTTCAATGTTAATTTTACACTAACATGTAATTTACAACCTATATAAATCATAATACTGACCAAACGAATATACTGTGCGTTAAAGAAACAAATTTTACAATAACTTTGTCATATTATACCAAAAATTCATCATAACATCGTCCAAATATCATATTCACCAACGAATACTGCAAACATAACAAGTTTTTAACCAAACCACATAAATAAAAATATAAACTGACACATCAAAAGAAGTTCGTTGAATAATTTTTACATTATATTAATTGTTATACTGATTTAAAGCATAATCATTAAATACAATATCACCGTCCCTCAGTCCCCACCCCCCCCCATCCATGTTTATTGAACTATGATCAAATCATATTCGACTATCATTTGTAAACATAACATACAATAATTCTTTATAACGACCTAACAATATCTTACCAACAAAGTTTAGCATCAATAAAGCTAATATCACCTGAACTAAAATATAATGTACAAATGCAAACCTACATACCTCGCGTATGAATAATCCTCTAAAACATCCCTGAAAATTCCGGCCTATCACAAGGTAAATTAGCTAACACCCATATAATACTCCGTACTCCCCACTTTTTCCTGCATATCACAATGAAAATAAAGACTATATCAGACAAATTCTTAACAAGTACCCATCTATAAAGATACCAACTATCTGAACTCATGAATGCACATCTCATCAAGTGTTCATTCTCTCGAGATATACATCAGTACTATAAAAAACGTAGACCTTACAAATCTCGAGCAAACAACACGAATCACCAAAAGCTTAACATAGGTCACGTTTCAACCAATATGCAGTTAACAGTAAATCTACAAAATTCATCATTCTTAACAATTCACTGTAATTCATCGGATATAAATATTTAACAAACGTACTAACTACGAAAAAACAGTTTTCATTAACCATGATAAACTAAATGAACACATACACGAGAAGTTCCATTTGGGATCATGCCCTTGAAAGGGTGTGAATCCTGAGGGGGATCACCCCGAGTGTGTAGCGTTTTAGGCCCTCACCCCGAAGGTGGCTACCTCCCCATTGCAGGGTAATGCCCGCTTAAACCCCATCCGGGTTGACCCACCTCTCATGATTCATCTCTTTCATAGGCACATTGCCTGGTTTTCTCTCGGGAGTGATTGTTGCTTTTAGAACTCTTGTTAATGAAACTGTCTTTATTATAAGTTAAGGTACATTAGTTTAAATATTACAGAAATGTGAATTTAACATTTATTTTTAGAGAAATATGAATTTGTAAAGATATCACTGTGTACACTAGATGAATTGTTTAGAAACGTTGAGCCCTAAGATAATTTGTGAGTAATTAAGGTGCTGCCTCGAAAAATCTGCTCATGTCTCGTTATTCATACTTCAAATGATTATACTCGAAAAAGTGTAACACTTGTGAAAGATAGGTCATTCATAGTTCAGATCGGTACTTTGATAGATTGTCATTTGTTATAAGGATTTTGTTAGAAAATACTGCTTGTATGTTGCCTGAATTAGCGATAAAAGGTGGGAAATATCGAAATGTATGACCTGTAGTTACTTACCTTGAAAGTAGGAATTTCAGGATTTGCGGTTACAACGCTAAGGTAGTTAGGTTTGCATGTACATTAATTTTGTCAGTTAGCTATTACTATTGAGCTAAAACTTTGTGCAAAGCATATATTGTAGCTTGTATATTAAAGGACTTATTTTTCAAAATATCCAAAGAAAACTGAAAATACTGAATTCAAAATAGTTCAATAGATCATAGGCGGCTGGTTGGATAGGGGACTGCAGGATGAGGTTTGATTTACTGATTTACTGACACCTATTTAAAATCAGTAAACTCCAAGTTATAATGTACTATCGTATCTAAGTACCTAGCTAATAAATTGCAAATATTGATGTTATTTTTATGTTTTGTGTGTAAAACTTTGTTATGTGCATTCTTTCATTGATAGATAATTTAGAAATAATTATATGAAATTTTTTTAAATATACGAAGTTGAAGTAACAAATTGTTAAGTTAACATTCATAGGTCGTATATACTTAGATAGTTACGCAAATTTTGTTAAATCCTATGAACGTTGTAAATTAAAAATTGGAATTACAGATATGCTTGCAGAAGTGTGAATAGGTACTCTTTGTTCGACGTTAACTTTACTGTTGTTAAGTGAAGAAGTTTGTTAATTGTCGTAGTATTTTCATATTTTGTTTGTGTACATTATATTCTTAGATCAGCATGTATGTTATCTTATTATGCACAACTTGTATCCGAAGCATATTTTGACTAGTAGTAACTAAAAAACTTTATTTTGTGTTATGTTTTCGAAATGATACTCGAAAATGCGACTGAATAAATAGAATTAATAGATCAAGAGTGATGGATGAATTGGGTTAGGAGGTGAAGGTATGATCACTGATTACTGATTGTCACTATAAAATAATGTAAACTAATACAATTTACTATGCTTTTATTCAAGACCTTATTTTTATGCATTGTGAATAAAACTTGTTATTACAGTTATTCTCGGTCTGTATATGATTTATCAAGGTTATACAAAAGTATTGTTAAATATTACTGTCAAAGATAAAATTTAACGTAATATTAAGAGATGTGTTTGGAAAAAGTATGAAAAGGTTACGTTTGTATGCATGTATGCATTTTACTGTTTGTTAAGTGTGGACTTTGTTAATTAGTATTTATCGTGCGTAAGGTTTTAGTTGTATGTTACACTAAGATTGCTTAGTTCTGTATATCGCATGTACGATTTATAATTGCGAAACAATGATACGTTAGCATCACATCACTAGTATAGTAAAGAACTCATTTTCATCATGTTTATTCCGAAAGATACTGGTAAATTCAGAGTAAATCAATAGTGTGAATCTAAAATTACTAGTGAGATATCATGAAAAAATGGGGCGAATAAGGTTTCGTTGATAGGTTAGGTACTGTACTGTGTAATATGGATTCTTGTAAGTAGTATTTATTTCGTCCTAACGTTGTAGGGTTTGTCATGTAGCATTATATTTAAATGCCATGCGTTCTAACGTGTAGTAGATTATAAGAGCGAAAAACAAATGTTTACGTTATGCATTATATTCGTTAGTTATAATATAAACTTATTTTAGGTACTTTGTATAACTTTGTTATTTTTTATGTTATGTTGGATAAAACTTTGTTATTTGCATTTATGTTAGGTGATTCAGATATTAGGTAAGCTTAATAAAATATTTTTTTTTTTTTTTTTTTTTTTTTTCTTTTTTGTAAATTACTAATGTAAGTGTAAAAAAATTGTTACGTAGCATAATCGTTGGTCGTATTGATAATTAGCGAATGAATAAAAATTTTTTGGTTAATAACGTTTCAATTTAAATTAACGTAATATTTAAGACATGTGGAAAAAGTATGAATAGGATACTTTTGTAGCGTTGTTGAGCCTACTTTGACGATGTTTAAGGATGGAATCTTTGTTATGCTAACAGTTTATCGAGCGTAAGTTGTGTAGGTTTCGTCGTGTATCATTATTCTTAGTTAAATCGTGTTACTGTTAGCTTTATTAAGATAAAACATTGTTATGTTTACATATATCGCTGGTATATATAAAGTAACCTCATTATTGTGCATGTTATATCCCAAATGATACCAAATGCGACGTAAATCGATAGCTGTTAAGTAAAATTCACATAATCAGAGTATGCATGAACAAGTATGAAGTAGACTTACGTTGCATTCCAATGTGATTAACTTTACTGTTTAGTGGAAACTTGTTAAATGAACAGTTTTCATGGCAGAAAGTTGTTAGGTTCCGTGATACATATTTTTCTTGTTCGAATTATGCTCATTTAGCTTTATTGTTGTAAACTTTATCCTAGTCGTATATCATTAATCACTGTATAGATAATAGCCAATGTGATGGAGCATAGGTAGGTTTGAGGGGTTAAGTAGTATGTTCGAATTTGCAATCGTCTACGTTTTTCACGGTCAAATATAGTATATCGGATGACACTTTTTGATAATGATGCCAGTTCATTAGTCATATAATGGTTCTTGATAGATTGGTCCACTGTGCTAAGGGCCTTCTGTTAGATAATACAGGACATTAGCTTCTGCTGAATATGCGTTGAAAAGTAATGATACATTGATTTTGTATCCGTACTACTTACTTTGATAATAGGGAATTGTGAACGTTACAGATTATTTCAAACGTGAAGTATTTAGTTGTTCGCTTTGTACATTATATTCTTAGTTCAGTTATGAAATTTTTAGTTTATTGATGTAAAAAACATTGTACCATAACATATATTGTAGTATGTTACTGAGGCCTTACCCCTTAACGTTGTTAAATATTACTATTTTAAGGTAAAAAATACCAATGATACTTTCAGATACTTGAAACAAGTGGAAAAGGTAGCTTCTGTTGCAAGTTATTACTTTACTGCTGTTAATAGATACTTCTGTTAAGTGATTGTTTATTCAAGGCGTAAAGTGTTTGGTTTGTCGTTGTCTTATATTCTATTCAGAAATGTTAACTTTATGGATGTTAAAACTTTGTTACGGGGTTTGAGATATTAATGTTTTCTGCACATATTTCTTCAGACCGAAGATCTATGTTTGTTTTATTAATGTGAAAACTTGTTATGTTAGCATATATCGTTGATCAGTGTATAAAGAACTGCTTTTGTTAATGTTATGCCAAACATGATACTCGAAGGTACTTGATCAATTAAGATCGATAGATCGATAGATCATGGTTAAATAGGAGGGGAGGGGAGGGCAATGTGATTTACTGATTTACTTGCTTAGGGTATGTAAAACACACAATTTTACGTTAAGAAAATAAGAAAGAAATCTTTAATAGTAATAAACTAAAAAGTTTAAAGATTGAAGAAAAAAAGTGAACATTTTTGAAATCACACAAAATTCATTAAGAAACAATTAAAAAATATAGTTTTAGAAACAAAAGTTTTAAAGGAAATATAAAAATAAAATAAAGTTTATTAAAAAATTAAAAGACATTAGCAAAAATAAATTTTAATAATTTTATGTTAACCCGTGTCAAACAAGAATCAAGTTATCAATTCAAAACGAACCTAACAAAATCATAGTATTGGCTAAAGTCGAAACGAACCAAACCAGAATCATAGGTTGCGAATTTTCGAAAATGTATGATTTCAAACGGTATACTTTATTTGGAACTTTAGAAACAGGACACATAGCCGTACATGTTCGTTCTGTAGCAATGGTTATCTTAGCTTTGTTAAGTATGAACTTGTAATGTTAAGCCATTCTATCATCATAAGTAATGTTAGTTTGTCATTGGCGTCTATATAATCGCTTAGAAATCAGTTTGGGTCAGAGAGGGAGGGTGATTTACTGTTCACTGATTACAGCTTTGTGTAATTAAAAATATGTAAATGTTTAGTTAAAACATAAAAAGAATAAATTAAAAACAAAGTAAAGAAATAAATTAAAAATAAATAATTTTTTAAACAAAAGTTAAAGAATACAAATAAAAAAATAAGTTTTTAAACAAAAAGTTTAAAGAAATAAATTAAAAATAAAAGTTTTAAACAACAAAAAGTTTTAAAGAAATAAATGAAATAATAACAGTGGTGATAATAAAAAATGTCAAAATTAGACTAAAAATAAATAAAATAAATAAATAAATAATAAACAACATGCTATATCGATTTACACGAACTACTTACCTCATCCAGCTCCTACCATCCGTCTCAGTCATGCGTTTTATCTGCACTCTTACCGCCGTTAAGCCCTATCCGACTTTGCTTATCGCCTCAAAAGTTTCATCACCACCTAAAGTAATCCGTAACGCATTCTTGCTCGCCTTGCACCCCCATTATACTCTATCACTCCCAGCGTATCCTATGCTCTGCTTTATGCACCCGTAAACTTTGTTACCGCTTAGCATACTACCAGATCAGCCTATCATATCACGACAAGGTCCCATGACAAATTTTGTCTTCAAATCATCACTCCCACCTGCTTCAATCTCCGCTCCAAACATACCGAATGACACAAAACCAATGTATAAGTTACGTTCAAAAATTATAGTATTTACTGGAAAAAGAAGCGGTTGACTAACGATCCACGATTACCACCGTTTAGGTAAATAACACAAAAAAAAAAGAGTGAAAGTTTTAGTAAAACAAAAAAACATTAAAAATAAAAGTTTTTTAAAAAACAAAAAGCAAGTTAAAAAGAAATAAAAATAAATAAAAGTTTAAAAACCAAAATTTTAAGATAATTAAAATAATAATATATTTTGAAACAAAAGTTTAAAGAAAAAAAAATAAAAATACATAAAAAGTTTTTAAAAACAAAAAGTAAAGAAATAAAATTAAAAATAAAAAGCAAACACAACGCATACCGATGTTAAATGAATAATTTAACTCATCAGCTTGTCGTACCGGTCGTTCTGTAGCTTGTATTATACTTTTACTGCGTTAGTATGAAACTTTGTTAAGTTACAGTTAATTCTTGCTGAGCTGGTTATGTTTGTCATTGTGCTTATACTTCTTATCAGGTATGAATATGTAGCTTGTTAAGCAAAATTGTTACGGTTGGCAAGATATCGTTATACAGTATATAATTAGAGTACGGTGATGAATAATATTTACATGTTAAGCGAAATATAAATATAGTAGAGATAGTTGAAACTGTGAATAGGTTAACGTTTGTATATATACTGTTGCAAGTATGGGAACTTGTTAAGTTAGCGATTTAATCATGCAATGGTATGTTAGGTTTTCGTGTATATAATTCTTAGGTCGGGGTATAATATGTTTATCTATTGATGTAAATCTTGTGCGTTAAGTGTATTTTCGGGCAGTATGAACTTAGGTATGTGCGATGATGAATTTTATTAAATTTAATATGTTGTGCAAAAATAATAATGATATGTTTGAAAAAGTTGAATAAGATTACGTAATGTATTGCAAATTTATTACTTTACAGTTTTAGTATCGACCTTGTTAATGTGACGTTATCTTGTATAAGGTATGGTTATGTCTTCCGTTGTACATAATCGTAGTTCAGTTATGCATGTGCTTATGATGTGAAAATTTTACGTTAGCATAATCATTGATCACAGTATGAACTAATTACATCAAGATGTGATAAATTTTTTTAAATGTTTACTATGTTAATGTAAAAAGATCAGTAATTTTATAAAAAAAAGTGTAATTAGGTACGTTCTGCGTCATGTTGGTCTTTACGGTTGTTAATATGGAAACTTGGTTAATTGTTTATTCGTCTTAAACCCATTTTTAACTCCTTTAAACATAGTTGGAAATCCTATCCCAAAAAATTCAGTATAACCCTTCGTTGAGACAAAACACAAATTTGATTCCCTCCGAAGATGATCTGAATCATACTCAAAATCATTCTCGACCAGCGCTTGTGAAACAAATTTCAATCTCTGAGGAGATTGAAAATAGTTCGCGAGATTTACAATGCCAAACATCTCTAGAAGAGGAAGAGTATGAAAACACAAATGCTCCTCCTGCAGAGACAAACTAGTGAAGTTATATGCAATCTATTGCTCTGCCAGATACCACATTAGGTATATATATATATATATATATATAGATATATATAATATATATATATATATATATATATATATATATATATATATATATAAGAGATAGTTATAATATATATATATATTATATATATATATATATATATAAATTTTATATATATATATATATATATATATTATATATATATATATATATATATATATATAATATAATATTTGATATTTAATTTGTTTGATATTTTACGAAGAGAAACTTCTTAGGAAGTAAAAAAGTTTCATAATTAAATTAAAGAGTTTATTTTATTTTCCTAATTTATGTTATTTACCTATATTCGAAGCTCTAATAATAATATAATTAATAAGTACTTCAAAAGTTTTATATACTTAACAAGTACCAATAACATGTTTTTGTTTTAATTTATGAAGGAGGACCTTGAACTCGAAATGAGAAAAGACTTCCTTTTAAGATGGGGAGGACAAATATTTTTGTGACTTAACCAAAATGATTTAAGAAAGGATTAATAAATTTTATCTACCTGGGGGCAAGAATTAAAACTCGACTGCGAACATGTTGGTGGCGCTGGTTTGGGATAGCCGGCCTTAAAGTTCGATTTCCTGTGTCCCCCCCCCGTGTTACCCCCTGCATAGGGGATAAAGCACGTTAAAAGGTAGTTTTTTTTTAATAAAGAAATTAAATTCTTGCAGAAATTTTAAATTTTGTTTTGAATGAAATTAAAACAATTAATGGTAAAGTCCCATCATTTTAGTCATGAACATTGACACTTTTTAAAGCTTAATTTTAAGCACTTAATAATATTACATAGAGTTCAGCAAATTGGAAAGATATTGTTAGGAAAATTATTAAATTAGTGACAAATATTTACAGCTCTTTTAATTTATTGGGTAAACTGCAATCCAAATTTGAAATAATTATTTGTCCATCACATATTCACACACACACCTACACATACGCACACACCTACGTGCACAAACATACATACACACTAACATGCACAAACATACATACACACATACATGTACATACGCATGCACAAACACACACACACACACACACAACATATATATATATAATATATATATATATATATATATATAATATATATATATATATATATATATATATATATATTATATATAAATAAAAGATGGCAAGGGGACTTTCCTTTCGACTTATCGTCATACTCTTCTACTTAAGTATCCTATTTTTCGTGCATGTTGCGCATCACTGCCCATCATCAAGTGGCGAAGAGAAGGGATGATAATATAGTATAGATAATATATATAATATATATATATAATATAAATATATATATATATATTATTATATATTTATATTATATATAATATATATATAATATATATATATTATATATATATATAATATAGTTTGATGATATGATATTGTTGGCACCTTCATATTATGACATGTTGAATATATAGTTGTACAATGATGGACAGGCTCTGGTTGCTTCAAGACGAAGAATACGGTTAGGTGACGTTAAATTTAATTTATTTAGCTTGTATTTTTTATTTGTTTACAGATTTTTAATTATTTGGAATATATTTTATCCTTTCAGTCTAAGGTGATCAAATATATATATATATATATAGAATAATAATATACAATATATATAATATATATATATATATATTATATATATATATATATATATATATATATAATATATATATATATATATATATAATATATATAATATATATATATATGGGTGGAAGGAAAGGTATTATTAGAATGATAGAGAGTGAGGGTGCGCCCATGATTATTGTACGCGATGAGGTACAGATCTAAGGTACAATCAATGCTTGACCGACGGATGCGAAGAGGAACGTTTTGAAAAAGAATTGATAAAATGAGAAATGAACTTGTTAGGCAGTTGTGTGATGTAAATAAAGATGTAAATGAGATAATAAACGAAGGTGTATTAAGATGGTTTGGTCACATGGAAATTATGTTAATTTAGTTGGTTAGTTAAGCGAATGTTTACGGCGGGGAGTGTGCTGGAATCTACCGTTTAGAGACTGAAGAAAGTGTATTAAGTCAGTAAAGGAATGGTTGGAAAGAAATGGAATATGAGTTTGTCAGAGCGAGAAGAAAAGGGGCACAATAGGAGTGAATGGCGGGGTTTTGTATGGCCGGGCGCCTGGTCCAAGGAATGAACCTTACATTGAGGAGATACCACAGATGAGGTCCGTCGCCAGTTCTTCGCTAAGCCGTAGGGTGGGCATTTTTTTTCTGGGACTGCGACGTGCTTGTGGCAGGCTTGAGAGTAGGGAGTGGGAGGGTGGCTTATCTTTTCGAACTGGCGTTCATGTTCTTCGTAGACTCGTCGCGCGTGCTATGTTTGCTCACCTGACCCCCCAATCGGATAAAGAAGTAGGCGTCCAATGTTAATAACCAGATTCAAATTGGGTTATGACCTAGCGGATGGGCTGCCTTCAGCAGGCCCACAGCTCCCACATTCCCCCCAATTAAGCGGTCGACTATTGATGATGCCTTAAACTTTTTTCCAACAATTATCATCACAGCAAGGGGAAAACTTGTTATTCCCGCGATCTTGCCGGCAGGTAGGCGTTTCGGCAAACCCTTGAGTGGCCCAAGAGGTGCGCACAAGCTACCAGGGAAGAAAAAACTCTAACAGGCCAAGTATCAAAAATCGCCTCGCTCCCCCCAAAACATGATTATTTTTAAAGAAGCTGCGGCGAGATCTCGTCGAATTAATCGCCAAACCGTAAGCAATACTTTCGAACTTATACTTCGACTATCAACTCCATAACTCCCCTTTCTTCATTGTGAAAAATATACAGAAAATATCTCGCCCTCCCAACAACTCTTCACCCACAGTCATCCATTATGGGCCTGATATAACCGATACGATCTCTGCTTCTGCAGCTGTTGCAGATGCATTTGTCTATAGTTTTGCTAGCCACTCGAACTCTTTCCGCTATCCTGAAACCTTTCAAAAATTGAGAATCAACACTGCACCGTCAGACTTTTCAACAGCGAAAGGGGAAGATCATACCTATAACCGCCATTTTACTCCTGCAGAGTATCAAACTGCACTGGCGAACAACAAAGATGGTGACCTTCGCCCAGACTTAATTTCGTACATAATGCTGCGTCATATTCACCCCTGTGCTTTAGGGTTCTTGTTGGATCTGTATAACAGATTCTGGATCGAATCCTCTTTTCCATCTATTTGGACTACAGCTTTTGCAATCCCTATTCTCTAACCTGGGAAAGATCCAAAGTTGGCGGACAACCAAAGACCAATTTCGCTGACCTGTCATATTTGCAAATTAATGGAGAAAATGGTTTCAGGCCGCTTTCTCCCTGTTCTGGAGAGTCGTCAGGGTTTTTCAAACTTCCAGTTTGATTTCCGCAGAAATCGTTTGATCCCGAATCCCTAGTTAAAACTGGATCATGACATCCGTGGGAAGCCTTCTCAACTGGTTTGATTTTTCTTGGTGCCTTTTTTGACCTTGAAAAGACTTATGACACAACGTTGAGACTGGGGTATTTCTTAAACTCCACTCGCTCGGTTTCCGAGGACATCTCCCTCTCTTTATTAAATGTCTAATGTCAGACAGATCCATCCAGGTTCGTGGCTCTTGTTCTATCACTTTACTTTATTCTGGATGAAGGCGTTCCGCAGGGAAGTGTTCTAAGTGTATTATTATTTGCTCTCGGATTCAATGACATTTTTAGTTTTATCCCTGCGACGATCAATTTTTCTCTCTATGTTGATGACCTTTCGCTATATTTTGCCGGTGCCAGGCTGCCATTTCTTGAAAGGTAACTTCAACTAGCTATTGAGAAAATTTCACAAGGTGGTAATTCCCATGGCTTCCATTTCTCACCCATATAAACCTCAGCAGTACTATTAAGGAAAAGAGGGAGTCGAAGAACCTGTCACTTTCGTCTTGCAAACCTAACCTTATATGTTCACCCATTCCTGTAACTTCACAAGTCAGAT